>CM038680.1:147486924-147723906 GCA_021605205.1 Aegilops longissima | reverse complement strand
GTTTAGCAACATCTAGGTTTTTATTTCTTTCAATCCCACATTTATCAATTTCATCATCAAGATCTAAAAACTCCGAATTCTTAGAACGCCTTCTAGGTAAGGGAAGATCATATTCAGTTTCATCAAGATTCATATTGCAGAACAAAGATTTAACGGGGGACACATCAATAACTTTTAGATCCTCATCTTTATTTTCATAATAATTCGGTTTAGCGGCCATCTTATTGACTAAGGTAGCTTGCATATCCGAAATTTCAGCGGTCAACTTTTCAAGACGAGCAATTTGGGATCTTATACCATCAAATTCTTTAGACATATCATCGAGCTCTTTATTCATATAACTCATAAAACCTTTTTGTTCCTTAAGTTCGTTTCTAAAGAAATTATTATGCTCAAATTGCAGAACCATAAACTTCCTGACATTGGTTTCGATCTCCTCTAACCTTTTAAGGTGAAGATCACCAAATCTAGGTAGAGCCATCGCGACAAACAAGCAATCCAACACACGAGCAAACAAAAGGCAAGCGAGAAGGCAAACGGGAAAAAGAGGAGGAGATTGGGAAAGAGAGGGCGAATAAAACGGCAAGGGTGAAGTGGGGGAGAGGAAAACGGGAGGCAAATGGCAAATAATGTAATGCGGGAGATAGGGATTGTGATGGGTACTTGGTATGGTGCTTGACTTGCTCTTGCGTGAGCCTCCCCGGCAACGGCGCCAGAAATTCTTCTTGCTACCTCTTGAGCACTGCGTTGGATTTCCCTGAAGAGGAGAGCATGATGTAGCAAAGTAGTGTAAGTATTTCCCTTAGTTTTTGAGAACCAAGGTATCAATCCAGTAGGAGGCTATGCACAGGTCCCTCGTACCTGCACAAAACAATAGCTCCTCGCAACCTACGCGATTAGGGGTTGTCAATCCCTTCACGGTCACTTACGAGAGTGAGATCTGATAGAGATGATAAATAATATTTTTGGTATTTTTGGTATAGAGATGCAAAGTGAAAAGTAAAAGGCAAAGTAAAAAACAAAGCAAGTATTAAAGTGATGGAGATTGATATGATGAGAATAGACCCGGGGGCCATAGGTTTCACTAGTGGCTTCTCTCAAGAGCATAAGTATTCTACGGTGGGTGAACAAATTACTGTTGAGCAATTGACAGAATTGAGCATAGTTATGAGGATATCTAGGTATGATCATGTATATAGGCATCACGTCCGAGACAAGTAGACCGACTACTGCCTGCATGTACTACTATTACTCTACTCATCGACCGCAATCCAACATGCATCTAGAGTATCAAGTTAAAAACAGAGTAACGCCTTAAGCAAGATGACATGATGTAGAGGGATAAATTCATGCAATATGATAAAAACCCCATCTTGTTATCCTGAATGGCAACAATACAATACGTGCCTTGCTGCCCCTTCTGTCACTGGGAAAGGACACCACAAGATTGAACCCAAAGCTAAGCACTTCTCCCATTGCAAGAACTACCAATCTAGTTGGCCAAACCAAACGGATAATTCGAAGAGACTTGCAAAGATAACCAATCATACATAAAAGAATTCAGAGAAGATTCAAATATTATTCATAGATAATCTAGATGATAAACCCACAATTCATCGATCTCAACAAACACACCGCGAAAAGAAGATTACATCGAATAGATCTCCATGAGAGAGGGGGAGAACATTGTATTGAGATCCAAAAAGAGAGAAGAAGTCATCTAGCTACTAGCTATGGACCCGAAGGTCTGAAGTAAACTACTCACACTTCATCGGAGGGGCTATGGTGATGATGCAGAAGCCCTCCGTGGTGGATGTTCCCTCTGGCGGAGCTCCGGAACAGGCCCCAAGATGGGATCTCGTGGATACAGGAAGTTGCGGTGGTGGAATTAGGTTTTTGGCTCCTGTTCTGATCGTTTGCGGGTATGTAGGTATATATAGGAGGAGGGAGTACGTCGGTGGAGCAACAGGGGGCCCATGAGGCACGGGGCGCGCCCTAGGGGGGGCGCCCCCCACCCTCGTGACCGCCTCTTTTGTTCCTTGGAGTAGGGTCCAAGTCTCCTGGATCATGTTCGGTGAGAAAATCACGTTCCCGAAGGTTTCATTCCGTTTGGACTCTGTTTGATATTCCGTTTCTTCGAAACACTGAAATAGGCAAAAAAACAGCAATTCTGGGCTGGGCCTTCAGTTAATAGGTTAGTCCCAAAAATAATATGAAAGTGGAAAATAAAGCCCAATATAGTCCAAAACAGTAGATAAAGTAGCATGGAGCAATCAAAAATTATAGATACGTTGGAGACGTATCAGGCATCCCCAAGCTTAATTCCTGCTCGTCCTCGAGTAGGTAAATGATAAAAAAAGAATTTTTGATGCGGAGTGATACTTTGGCATAATTTCAATGTAAATCTTCTTAATTGTGGTATGGATATTCAGATCCGAATGAATACAAAATAAAAGTTCATATTGATAAAAGAAATAGTAATACTTCAAGCATACTAATCAAAGTAATCATGTCTTCTCAAAATAGCATGGCAAAAGAAAGTTCATCCCTACAAAATCATATAGTTAGGCTATGCTTCATTTTCGTCACACAAAGATGTTCCCAACTTCTATACCCCCGATGACAAGCCAAGCAATTGTTTCATACTTAAATAATCTCATAAAAATTCAACCTTCACGCAATACATGAGCGTGAGCCATGGATATAGCACTATGGGTGGAATAGAATATGATGATGGGGATTGTGTGGAGAAGACAAAAAGGAGAAAGTCTCACATTGACGAGGATAATCAATTGGCTATGGAGATGCCCATCAATTGATGTCAACATGAGGAGTAGGGATTGCCATGCAACGGATGCACTAGAGCTATGAATGCTCAATAAAATAAAACTAGTGGGTGTGCATCCAACTTGCTTGCTCATGAAGACCTAGGGCATTTGAGGAAGCCCATCGTAGGAATATACAAGCCAAGTTCTATAATGAAAAATTCCCACTAGTATAAAAAGACAACTTATGAGACTCATTATATGAAAAACATGGTGCTACTTTGAAGCACAATATATGAGACTCACTATATGAAAAACGTGGTGCTACTTTGAAGCACAATATATGAGACTCACTACATGAAGAACAAGGTGCTACTTTGAAGCACAAGTGTGGAAAAAGAGATAGTAACATTGCCCTTTTTATTTATTTTATTTTTTTGGCCTTTCTTTTTTTTGATTGGGCAATGCTCTAATAATGATGATCATCACACTTCTATTGATTACAACATAAGGATTACAACTCGAAACTAGAACAAGATATGACTCTATATGAATGCCTCCGGTGGTGTACCGGGATGGTGCAATGAATCAAGAGTGACATGTATGAAAAATAATGCATGGTGGCTTTGCCACAAATACGATGTCAACTACATGATCATGCAATGGCAATATGACAAAAGTAAAGTATGTCATGATGATGATGAACGGAACGGTGGAAAGTTGCACGGCAATATATCTCGGAATGGCTATGGAAATGCCATAATAGGTAGGTATGGTGGCTGTTTTGAGGAAGATATAAGGAGGTTTATGTGTGATAGAGCGATCATATCACGGGGTTTGGATGCACCAGTAAGTTTGCACCAACTCTCAAGGTGAGAAAGGGCAATGCAGTGCATCAAGAGGCTAGCAAAGGCGGAAAGGTAAAAGTGCGATAATCCATGGACTCAACATTAGTCAAAAGAACTCATATACTTATTGCAAAAATTTAGAAGTCATCAAAAATCAAGTACTACGCGCACGCTCCTAGGGGGGGTAGATTGGTAGGAAAAGACCATTGCTCGTCCCCGACCGCCACTCATAAGGATGCACAAGCCAGGTACACTTCATGTTTCAAATTTGTTACACAACTTTAACCATACGCGCATGCTGTGGGACTTGCTAACTTCAACACAAGCATTCTTTAAATTTACAACTACTCAACTAGCATGACTCTAATATCACCATCTTCATATCTCAAAACAATTATCAAGCATCAAACTTTTCTTAGTATTCATCGCACTCAAAAGAAAGTTTCACATATCTTGAATACCAAGTATATTAATATTAAGCATATTACCATGCTATTAACTACTCTCCAAATAATCTAAGTGAATCATGAGAGATCATAGTTTCTTTAAAACAAATCCACCACCGTGCTCTAAAAGATCTAAGTGAAGCACTAGAGCAAAAATTATCACGCTCAAAAGATATAAGTGAAGCACATAGAGTATTCTATCAAATTCCAATTTATGTATGGCTCTCTCAAAAGGTGTGTACAGAAAGGATGATTGTGGTAAACTAACAAGCAAAGACACAAATAATACAAGACGCTCCAAGCAAAACACATATCATGTGGTGAATAAAAATATAGCTCCAAGTAAATTACCGATGGAAGTAGACGAAAGAGGGGATGCCTTCCGGGGCATCTCCAAGCTTTGACTTTTTGGTGTCCTTGGATTATCTTGGGGGTGCCATTGGAATCCCCAAGCTCAGGCTCTTGCCACTCCTTGTTCCATAATCCATCAAAAGAATTTACCCAAAACTTGAAAACTTCACAACACAAAACTCAATAGAAATCTCGTGAGCTCCGTTAGAGAAAGAAAACAAAAGACTACTTTAAGGTACTGTAATGAACTCATTCTTTATTTATATTGGTGTTAAACCTACTGTATTCCAACTTCTCTATGGATTATAAACTATTTTACTAGCCATAGATTCATCAAAATAAGCAAACAACACACGAAAAACAGAATCTGTCAAAAACAGAACAGTCTATAGTAATCTGTAACTAACGCAAACTTATGGAACTCCAAAGAGTCTACCAAAATTAGAAGACCTAGAGAATTTGTTTATTGATCAGAATCAATTGGAATCAGTATTTTATCGCATTCTGGTGATTTTTAATAATTCGGGCACTGAGCGCAAAGTTTCTGGAAATTACAGCAAGATCAAATAACTATCATCCAAGAAGATCCAATAGGTCTAGCTTGGCACAAACACTAATTAAAACATAAAACCACATCTAAACAGAGTCTAGATGTATTATTTATTCCTAAACAGAAGCAAAAGCAGAAAACTAAAAATAAAATTGGGTTGCCTCCCAACAAGCGCTATCGTTTAACGCCCCTAGCTAGGCATAAAAGCAAGGATAGATCTAGGTATTGCCATCTTTGGTAGGCAATCCATAAGTGGCTCTCATGATAGATTCATATGGTAATTTTATTTTCTTTCTGGGAAAGTGTTCCATGCCTTTCTTTAATGGAAATTGGAATCTAATATTCCCTTCCTTCATATCAATAATTGCAACAATCGTTGTAAGGAATGGTCTACCAAGAATAATAGGACAAGAAGGATTGCAATCTATATCAAGGACGATAAAATCTACGGGCACATAATTCCTATTTGCAACAATAAAAACATCATTAATTCTTACCATAGGCTTTTTAATAGTGGAATCCGCAAGATGCAAGTTTAGAGAGCAATCATCAAAGTCACGGAAATCTAGCAAATCACACAAAGTTTTGGGAATAGTGGAGACACTAGCACCCAAATCACACAAGGCATGAAACTCATAATTTTTAGTTTTAATTTTAATAGTAGGTTCCCACTCATCATAGAGCTTTCTAGGGATAGAGACTTTCAACTCAAGTTTTTCTTCATAAGATTGCATCAAGGCATTAACAATGTGTTCGATAAAGGACTTATTTTGACTATAAGCATGAGGAGAATTTAGCACGGATTGCAACAAGGAAATAAAATCAATTAAAGAGCAATTTTCATAATTAAATTCCTTGAGATCCAAAATAGTGGGTTTAGCAACATCTAGGTTTTTATTTCTTTCAATCCCACATTTATCAATTTCATCATCAAGATCTAAAAACTCCGAATTCTAAGAACGCCTTCTAGGTAAGGGAAGATCATATTCAGTTTCATCAAGATTCATATTGCAGAACAAAGATTTAATGGGGGACACATCAATAACTTTTACATCCTCATCTTTATTTTCATAGGAATTCGGTTTAGCGGCCATCTTATTGACTAAGGTAGCTTGCATATCCGAAATTTCAGCAGTCAACTTTTCAAGACGAGCAATTTGGGATCTTATACCATCAAATTCTTTAGACATATCATCGAGCACTTTATTCATATAACTCATAAAACTTTTTTGTTCCTTAAGTTCGTTTCTAAAGAAATTATTATGCTCAAATTGCAGAACCATAAACTTCGTGACATTGGTTTCAATCTCCTCTAACCTTTTAAGGTGAAGATCACCAAATCTAGGTAGAGCCATCGCGACAAACAAGCAATCCAACACACGAGCAAACAAAAGGCAAGCGACAAGGCAAACGGGATAAAAGAGGAGGATATTGGGAAAGAGAGGGCGAATAAAACGGCAAGGGTGAAGTGGGGGAGAGGAAAACGGGAGGCAAATGGCAAATAATGTAATGCGGGAGATAGGGATTGTGATGGGTACTTGGTATGGTGCTTGACTTGCTCTTGCGTGAGCCTCCCCGGCAACGGCGGTAGAAATTCTTCTTGCTACCTCTTGAGCACTGCGTTGGATTTCCCCGAAGAGGAGAGGATGATGCAGCAAAGTAGCATAAGTATTTCCCTTAGTTTTTGAGAACCAAGGTATCAATCCAAGAGGAGGCTACGACAAGTCCCTCGTACACCTGCACAAAACAATAGCTCCTCGCAACCAACGCGATTAGGGGTTGTCAATCCTTCACGGTCACTTACGAGTGAGATCTGATAGAGATGATAAATAATATTTTTGGTATTTTTGGTATAGTGATGCAAAGTGAAAAGTAAAAGGCAAAGTAAAAAACAAAGCAAGTATTAAAGTGATGGAGATTGATATGATGAGAATAGACCCGGGGGCCATAGGTTTCACTAGTGGCTTCTCTCAAGAGCATAAGTATTCTACGGTGGGTGAACAAATTACTGTTGAGCAATTGATGAATTGAGCATAGTTATGAGGATATCTAGGTATGATCATGTATATAGGCATCACGTCCGAGACAAGTAGACCGACTCTGCCTGCATCTACTACTATTACTCCACTCATCGACCGCTATCCAAAGCATGCATCTAGAGTATTAAGTTAAAAATAGAGTAATGCCTTAAGCAAGATGACATGATGTAGAGGATAAATTCATGCAATATGATAAAACCCCATCTTGTTATCCTCGATGGCAACAATACAATACGTGCCTTGCTGCCCTTCTCCACATGGGAAAGGACACCGCAAGATTGAACCAAAAGCTAAGCACTTCTCCCATTGCAAGAACTACCAATCTAGTTGGCCAAACCAAACGGATAATTCAAGAGACTTGCAAAGATAACCAATCATACATAAAAAATTCAGAGAAGATTCAAATATTATTCATAGATAATCTGGATCATAAACCCACAATTCATCGATCTCAACAAACACACCTGAAAAGAAGATTACATCGAATAGATCTCCACGAGAGAGGGGAGAACATTGTATTGAGATCTAAAAGAGAGAAGAAGCCATCTAGCTACTAGCTATGGACCCAAGGTCTGAAGTAACTACTCACACTTCATCGGAGGGCTATGGTGATGATGTAGAAGCCCTCCGTGGTGGATGCCCCCTTTGGCGGAGCTCCGGAACAGGCCCCAAGATGGGATCTCGTGGATACAGAAAGTTGCGGCGGTGGAATTAGGTTTTTGGCTCCTGTTCTGATCGTTTGGGGGTACGTAGGTATATATAGGAGGAAGGAGTACGTCGGAGGAGCAACAGGGGGCCCACGAGGCAGGGGGCGCGCCCTGTGGGGGGGGCCACCCTCGTGACCACCTCTTTTGTTCCTTGAAGTAAGTTCCAAGTCTCCTGGATCACGTTCGGTGAGAAAATCACGTTCCCGAAGGTTTCATTCTATTTGGACTCCGTTTGATATTCCGTTTCTTCGAAACACTGAAATAGGCAAAAAACAGCAATTCTGGGTTGGGCCTCCGGTTAATAGGTTAGTCCCAAAAAAAATATAAAAGTGGAAAATAAAGCCCAATATAGTCCAAAACAATAGATAAAGTAGCATGGACCAATAAAAAATTATAGATACGTTGGAGACGTATCAGCAAGCATGCATGTCTGGGCCGCCATACCGTGCATCTCCTGGTGATAGAGTCAACTGAATCATTTTGAACGGATCCCTGCACTCTTCTCCCCTTCCCTCCCGTCCCCAGTTATGTTTCGACGGGTGTCTCCTCGTATTCGGGTGTGAACGCCACGTGGCGCCGCTCAGGAAACCCAAGGGTCCGACGGGCGTCCCCTCCGGTGACGCCGCTCTGGCTCGTCGCCCGAGGCTAGGCTCCGGCTATTTAAGGCGAACGGACGGCGTCTTGAAACCCTAGACACACCCTTTTCCTTGGGCTTTTCAGATCCACGCCACATATAGCGGCGCTCGCAGCAGCGCGATCACAGCAACGGAGACGGAGATGGAGATCCACTCTGGTGCGCCATGCACCAAGAGGGCGAAGCTCGCGCCACCGGCGACGCCGTCCTCTGGTGGTTTGGCGGTAGCGGCTGGAAGCAGCGAGGGTGCTCCTACCGGATCCGAGTATCAGGAAGAGCAGTCTGGTCCGGACCGCATCAGCGACCTCCCGGACGCCATCCTCGGTGAGGTCATCTCCCGTCTCTCCACTAGGGAGGGCATCCGCACTCGGATGCTCGCACGTCATTGGCGTCCTGTTTGCCCGACCGCTCCTCTAAATCTTGACTGCCGTGAGATCCCTGTCGCTCGTCTTTTTAACGCCCTAGAAACAGTCCATGTCGAGATCATCAGTAGGGTCTCTGCCTACAGCGAGCAGCTTGCTCGTATACGATACATCGGAACTTGGCATCAGGGAAAAACAGTTCCTGGTGATGGTTCTTGCCTTCCAGAGTCCATCCTCTCCAGCCATGTGGGCGCAGTTCTCCGCCTTTGTATACCGGCGTGCTACCTCCAATGCAGACCCTCTACTGTCCACGCCTGGCTTGAGTCCCCCCAGATTGAACAATCTCTAGGTGCTTGAGTTTTACTACCTGTTTCCACAATTTGTGAAAGAAACTGTCAAACTATCGCACACATGCTCTTCATCTACGCCCTCACTACCGAAGTCTGTCTTTCGGTTTTCCTGTTCTTTGCACACTGTGAGCTTCGCGTGTTGCCAGATACCAGACCATTATGTAGAGGTACTTGAACTACCACTGGTCAAGAGACTTTCGCTTGTTGAGGTTGATATATCAGACTTCTCGTTGCAAAGCATGATCAACTCTAGTTGCCCTGCACTCGAGTGCCTGTTGCTTGTTTGCAATAGAGAAAGGCATCGGATCACAATAAATTCCCCTAACCTTGTAAGCATCATCATCCGTGGTGAGATAGGAAAATTCATCATCGAGGATGCCCCCTCACTTCAAAGGTTGATCCACGATCTCCAGAGCAATAACATGGAGGTATTCATCGTCTCTGCACCCAAACTGGAGACATTGGGCAAATTCAGGATCTCGCTTAACTCCACAGGTCTTATGGTACTGACATTTCACAATAATTCCAGCTGCATTTCCTTGAGAAAGTAGTTTCATGTCATACAACCTTTTGTTCTAACAATTTTATGTTTTATTTTCCATGTTATGTGAAGGATTTGGCGACGGCCAGCCTATCTACAATGCGGCAATCTGTCAAAACCTTGTTTTTGGCCATGACTTATCAAGTGGACCTGGTCATTCACTTGCTTAAGTGCCTTCCAAATCTGGAGAACTTGTTTGTTCAGGTGATGATTCTCACGCCCAATGAAAAGGTCATACTGTGCATAGTGTAGCACTCCTTGCATCTCAAAAAGCTTATCTTACATTTTTTTGCAATGGATACACCCTATGTCTAGGCATGTTATTATTATTATTATACATACATCCTTATCTAGGGAAATGTTCGACAAACTGATTGGGACAGGGGTCATGGAATTTATCATTCATTTTGTCCTTCCATAGATCTTGAGTATCTTTCAACCTTTATGTATTTTCAGGGAGGAAACGTTCCTGATGGTGCAAGAAATTTTTGGCGTTGCAAGCACCGTATGCTTTCAAAGAACACATCATTCATTTAAAGACGAAGAACGCTGGAAGATTATGAAAAAAGCGGGAAGAATATTGAGTTTGTGAGGTTCTTTATTATGAATGCAACGGAGCTAGAGACCATGAGGATTAAGTTTCGCTTTCCCTCAGACTTCACGCAAGAATTTTACGAACAACAACAGAAGTTGTTCCTGTGGGAGAATAAAGTTTCCAAACGCACCCATCTCAAGTTATCAGCATGCTGCAATCATCTGTGCTTGGATTTGAAACACAGGCGTGTTGAATGCCTGGATTTGTCAGATCCGTTCACTTGTGCCTGCTGGACACAGGGCTATAGTTAGTTCCTCAAGCTAGTACAGTTAGATGTTGTTGCGCCAATCTGATTCTGTGTTATGTCTAAACATGGCTGAAGCCTTTTGCACCGTTTTGTAAGCTTGTTATAACAATGCTTTTGTGCTGTGCACCCGCTGTTCTGAAAATTTGGTAGTTTTATGTCACTATCGTGATGCTACAAAAACATTCATGTGCGGTCGTCGACCAGGGAACAAAAACATTTGGAAGAGAAGAGGCACTGCCTTGCCTGTTCTGCAAGGAACGTGCATCTAGTGCATGTAAACCAGTGCGTCTGTAGTGACCAAATGGCATTGCCTCCTTTCGTGGCAGACTGTACATGCACATGGCCGTGGCTCTGCTTAATCTCAAACCGTGCTCCCAGCGACCTCAGACTGTATGTGCCTTTCGTGTAAAGCATGTCCGTGAACGAGTTTATGTCTGAGTACAAACAATCGAGTCGGCACTGGCGTGCATCGGCTTCAGGAGCAAGCGTGACTCTGTAGATTGTAGATTTTATGTGTGTCAGTGCTAGTGCGGCACTCCTGTCTGACATAGGACCGTGCCTTTGACCAGTCAGTGCTACGTCACCAGAGGCATGGTTCCCCATGCCTGCCAAAGTGACATCTGTGCCTTGCTAGATTACAGTAACCCATGTCTCGTGGAACGATCCAAGACGAAAGATTGCCGGATGCGCCCTCTTTGAAATATAAAAATATTCAGGAGATCAATATTTGATGTGTGTAGAACGTCACACACCCTCTGAAAGATTGCAAAAAATGATATACATGCCTTTAGTCAAGTAACCATGTCCAAGCATAAACTTATACTAGACGAGTATCCCTTGCAACATTTCAAAAGAAGGCAACCGTTAATGATCATTCCTCGAGGATAGCCTTGATCATCAGGAGGTCATCAGTGTTCGCAAACCCTTACCCCAAAAGATCACAGATGAAGCTTTGCATCTTCTTTCTATTCTCCTTCAGCTTATGCACCTCCTCCTTCAGAAAATCCCTGTCCAGCTTAATCTCACCCTTGTCGTCCTTAAGATTATGAATGACACTTGTGAGAGACCTCTGAATGAGCTCGACGTCTTTATCAACGATACCCATCTGCTTCTTCTTCCTGTCAATCTTCATGGTAGTTACATTAGTTCTTTCCACAGCTGCAACAAGATTCTCGAGCTTAAGGTTCACTTGTTCATTATCCATTTTAAGCCTGCTTATCTCTTCATCCTTTGCTTGCCTATCATCATTCCTCTCATCTAACATCCCCCAGATCTTGAGTAGGCACCTCTGCATAATGATAGGCCATGGGCGGTCAACCCATTAAACGACTCCATAGTTCACGCCTCTCTGCGAACAAAAAAGGAACAAAATAAACAGAGACTATTCATACACTGCTGCAGAAGCTCTGGAATATAATAAAGTTCACATATACTTGGTTTATAACCTCATTCAACTAACTATGAACCGTGTTTGTGCAATGTGGCACTTCAATGGTTAGGCACCCACAACACTAATTATGGTGCTTCGCCCACCCTGTCCGCGGAGCTATTTCATGATTGTACTTAGTTTCTTTTAAGCTAGCTTCAATTAATCTGGAGCTACCTCTGCAGGCAACTTATTTAGAGAGTTTTTTTGAATAATATACTGACTATTAAACAGAAGTCCCATTTGTGAACAAACATGAGAGTGTCTAGATCACTTCTTTTGTGTTCAATGATGTAAAATAAGTAGCGACCTTTACCCTTTTATGTAAAGTAAAAGGACTACACAATGTTTCCTACAATCAACCGGAAAACACAAGAAGAAATCAGTCTTCTTTGGTAGACTACAAGTCCTATATCCAAACAGTTTGATTCAACAAGAAAGTAACTCGGATTTCTGAAAGTGACTAACTTTCACAGCACTGCCGAAGAACCTCCTCCCCGTGTCACTTCCTTCAAAAGCCACGCACCTGAGAGGCTTGGTATCGTGAAGAACACAGTAGAGAGGACGGTCGAGCTCTTTGCCACAGAAATCATGGTCTTCGATGGTGTGAGGGTTCTCCTACAAGGGCACATGAATGTTTAGAGCTTAGATCTTTTGTTTGGAAAACAAACCCCGGTTCAATGCTCCGCATGTAGTAGGAAATCACCTACATAGAAATGAAAATCCAGTTCAAGGAAGTTCAAGCCTTCTTTCCTCCCCTCTTGTCCGAAGTTTTGTGTCGACATGGCCCAAAGGATGTAAGCAGATGCGATGCCGTAGGCGGCGTCCAATTTGAGAGGAGAGAGAGAGAGAGAGAGAGGGAGAGAGAGAGAGAGAGAGAGAGAGAGGAAGAGATATAGTGAGAGAGCGAGAGGGGAAATGAAGGCGATGGACTTCGACATGGTCCGGCTCGACCAAATACTCCACCTACTCGCCAGACCCACCAACCCCCACCCCCCTCCCACACCCCTTTTTTGCGCTGGGATGGCAAGGAGCCATTTACTGTTGTCAGTAGTTTCAGCTTTGGCGAGCGAGTACACAAAATTTCTTCCCTCTCCATAATTACTCCATAAATACATCGTTATGTGCGTCTTCCCTCTCGAGTCACTTGCTCTTCCGCTCCCCTTCTCTGGTTCCTTCCGTCTTTCTTGCTTCGTCTTCGTCACTCTACAGTCCACATAGATGGATCTACGATTCGCCCACTTGCTTTGAAATACAGTAATTTTTCCCCTCTGCTTAATACTTACGCGTTGCGCACTGTCTTTTTTTAGATGGATTCTTGTTGTCTGTTACCCTCTTAATTTTAGTTTTTGTGTTAATATCCTACCCCTTTGAAGAGGTTCTATAAGGGAATAATCTTGGAGGACAACAGTTGATTTTTTTCCAGCTAGTTCGCTGCAAGAGCTTGTAGATTTGAAGAGGTCTGTGTGTGTTCTTTCATTTTTTATGGAGACACTAACATCAATGGATATCACCATATCAGCATTCGCATCGCTCTGTCTTACTCGTTGAAACAAGCGTGTATCAGTGATATACAGTCCTTTAATTCTTTGTACCATTAGCGGAGTGTTGAAATAAAATTTTCTTTAATAATTAATGAACCCGAGTCTTATATATTGTTACATCTCGCAGACAAAGATGGCGTGTGATGTTTGCAGGAACCTCAATTGTCTCAGTGTTGAATCTGATGTTCCCCAATCTTTCTTGATTGTGTCTTTGCCTTGTTGTTATGAGTCATGCCTGGTAAGTTTTCCTACCAAATCATGTGTGGCCAGTAAAAAACCTTCGTCACTGTATTTGTTACAGTTATCTTTATTCAGCAGTCAGCAACCACACGTATTCCTTCGGAGCGAACTATATTGCGCATGCTTGTTTTTATTTTATAGGCCTTGATGTAATTAGAAGTTCAATTGTTTTGTATATGTTTAATTAAATGTCATAGATGTTGCCTGTGCCCGTGCCCGAAAGCCAAGAAATTTCAAGGAAAAAAAACTCTTTCATGCATTTGTTTTCTGAAAATCAGTAAAACATTTATATACCTTTGTCTTAATTTTACTTTTATGCAGTATGTCCCATGCTACTACCGGAACCAGGTCCTTTCTTTGATCTCTTTATGGAAAGATGAAGCTTTCGAGGATGGTTTTGAAGACAAAGATTTTGACCTTGTGTTCGGCACTACTGAGGATTTGTGTTACAGGATTAAGTTTACAGATGGCAACCACATGTCTAAGTTTCATGGACCTGGATGGGAAAATTTGATACGTGACTATGATCTGTTTTATGGTGATATTATACAATTGGATTTGCAAGCAGAAGATTTCTTCTTTCCCATTGACTTGATGTTGAGTGAATCTCGAGGAGGTCACAAAGCGTTACCCAAACCTTCCGTTGGTATGTTCTGATCGCTTATCAATATTTGTTCTGGTTTAACATTTATCTATTATAATTTTACTGTGGTATGCCGTTGATATTTATGTGCTTAATATCTATGATATAATGTACTAAATCTTTCTTTGTACTCACAATGTAGTTTAATACTGTAATTTCCCTTTTAAAAGCCAATATTCATTTATTTTAGTTTGAACTGCTATATTCATTGCTTCACACATAGTGGCTAATACATGGTTGTATTTATTTAGCCCTTGAAGGCCTCAGTTTATCGGAAAGGAGCTACATAGACGAGACAATCTACACCCGGGGCATAAAACTTTCCTATATCGACATGGCTTGCATGATTAAACTAGTCCTAAATGCTAAACACATCCCCACCATTACCTTTGTGCACCGTCTATGCTTCACCAACGTTCACACAGACCATTTGGTATGTCGTTGTTTCTTTCTCTAAACCACAATCAACATGCGTGTCTTCGTAATCTAATGCCAGAATAGTTTGTTATTGTACAGAAAATCCCAGCTATTGTTACCAATGATCTTAGGATGAAGCTTGGATATTTGCCTCTCAAGGGCAGCATCAGGCTTGTACAAATTTTCAGCAACGTTGATTTGCCTGGCACCTACCGTATACACAAAGATGGAAGGATGGCGATAACCGGGATTTCTGCTTTTGCAGATGTAGCTAGGCTGACAGTTGATTGCGTTGTACTCATCAGTATCCAGTGGCACACTATGCGCGTGCAGGACTCGCTCTCACTTGTGATCACTGGTCTTTACAAAAAAACGGAATGACGCGATATGTGTACGGTGATGGAGGGATGGCATTACACCACATAAATTTTAACTACGGTGGTATTAAGTTAAGTATCATACGTGTGTTATTTCAAACTATGAGTGCAGTTCAAATCCTCATAGTACATACCTAATAGAACTTATCAGTTCAAATTCTTATTCAAACTATGGTACTGAAAGCAGATGCTATCCTAAACGTGGTTGTCGTTGTTGTTGTTGTTGTTGTGGGTGTGTCTCTCGGTTCGGCATGTTTGCTTAGAGAGGCACTTGAACCTAGTGCAGGTCCAGTATTGTGTTAAGAAGACTCATGGTCATGCCTCTGTGCTATGATTAGCTTAGCTAACTTTGTGCAGTAAGAGAGGCACAACCGTGAAGTTAGTCAAGGCACGGTCATATATTATAAGAGGGGACGGTCGTGCCTCCCAGTTGTCATTATTTCTGCTGAGTCGTGTACTCAGATAGGCACGTTGGTCGAGCAAGCGGAGGCATGGTCCCATATTAGGAAGAAGACTTGCGGCCGTGCGTCCCATGTCAAAAAGAAGAGTTGCGATCGTGCGTCCGTGCTCAGTATGTTTGTAGTGACACGCTGCTCGGAGAGGCATGTGCGTGAATCAAGTGGAGGCATGGATTACGGGTTGTTGCCACTGTCCGATGTCACTGTTCTCGCAACGACATCACTTAAAAAATACTACTTTTTTTGATAAATGGTGTTTTGCAACACCTCCGTCCTCCAAACCGTCTTTCCAGATCCACCGCACCCGTCGCTCCTAGATGTAGTCCGACGCTTCTAGTACCAAGAGGGCAAGGCTCGTGCCACCGACGACGCATTCCTCTGGGTGTTTGGCGGTACCGGCGGGGACCGGTGAGGGTCCGCCCACCGGATCTGAGGAGCACGGGAAAAAAACTCGTCTGGACCGCATCAACGATCTCCCGGACGTCATCCTAGGTGAGATCATCTCTTGTCTCCCCATCAGGGATGGCACCCGTACTCGCATCCTCACTCGTCGATGGCGTCCTTTATGGCCCACCGCTCCTCTGAATCTCGACTGCCGTGAGATCCCTGCCGCTCGTCTTTTTAAGCCTCTAGAAACAGTTCATATCGAGAAAATCTCCGTGGCGCCTCCTACCTGGGAGCTCGCCCACGAAAGGCACTTTGGAACTCGGTGCCCTCTCAAATCTGGCACTGACGATAACACCATTCCGAATGCCATCCTCTCCGCCCATGTGGGCGCAGTTCACCGTCTTTGCATACCGGCGTGCTACCTCCAATCCAGACCCCCCGCCGTCGACGCCTAGTTGAAATCATCCAAACTGAACAATCTCTAGGTGCTCGAGTTCTATTACATGTTCCCAGATTTCGTGAGAGAGTGTGTCGTACGACCACTCACACACCCATCATCTGCGCCTTTTGCACCGACGTCCTTCTCTCCTTTGCATCCTCCCTACACACCGCCACCTTTGCTCTTTGCCAAATACCAGACAGTTACGTTCAGGCTCTTAAACTACCACTGCTCAAGAGACTTTCACTTGTGGACGTTGGTATATCAGACATCTCGCTTGAAAGCATCATCCACTCTAGTTGCCCCGCACTCCGATGCCTACTTCTTACGGAATATAGAAAGCCGCTGCATAAGAATAAAATCACGTAACCTTGTAAGCATTGGAATTCGCTGTGGACATGGCGAACTTGTTATAGATGATGCCCCGTCACTTCAGCGGTTGCCTAACGATATTCTCAGCAGCAACTTGCAGATAACTGTCATGTCTGCACCTAAACTAGAGACTGTGGGCAAATTCCATGATTTTTTCTCTGAATCCAAGGTCACGCGTAACCCTACAATTATCCAGGTACCTAGTTTTCAGCTGCATTTGTCCGAGTAAACAAATTTCATGTAATAGAACCTTTTATTCAATTTTTTAAATCAGTGTGCGTGCACCATGCAGGGTTTGCCGGTACTCAGCCTGACAATAGTGCTTCAAACGGTCAAGACTTTGCTCATCAAGATGTGTTTTGAAGTGGACGTGGCCGTTTCCCTGATGCAATGCTTCCGAAGCCTTGAGAACTTGTTTATTGAGGTGATGATTCTCACACACATTGAAATCCCATAACATTCATACTGTATTACTTCTTCTGTATGTCTTAAAAGGCTTGTCTTACATTCGTCTGTAAATTGATACACCCATGGCTAGACATGTTTTAGTATTACATACACCTGTATCTACAAAGAATCCAATAAATACTTTACACTGGATGCTCTTTCGACAAAATCTCTGTTTTTAGAGCTTAAGTATTTTCATTCTTCATGTACATCTAGGGAGGACTCTGTTGCAGAGAAACAAATACATGGCGTCGTAGGCACCGACCGTTTGTTAAATGAGATGACTTTCGTGTGAAGACAGTAACGCTGGATGACTATGAACCCTGCTTGGTAAACATTGAATTTGTGAGATTCTTTGTTCTGAGTGCAAGCAAGCTTGAGACCATGAGGCTTAACTATTGATACCACCAAGACTTAACGGAAGAACTTTACGAGAAGCATCAAAAGGATCTTCTGTGGCACAAAAAGGCTTCTAAACATGCTCGCCTTATATTATCAGGAGCGTGCAAGCACCGGTTCTTTTATTTAAAACTCACGCGTGTTGAATACCTGGATTTGATGGACCCATTCAGATGTGACTGCTGAACACAGAGCTGGAGTAAGTTGTCAAAGCTTGCAGGGTTACATGTTTTTGCGCCCTTTTGAACGTGCGTTTCGTCTGAACATGAACAAACAACCCTTGTAATATTTTGTACAATCTGTAAGCTTGCCATAAAAATCCTTGATTATAAAGTGTTGTAACTGTGCAAACGAAAGTGTTGTAACTGTGCAAACGTCAATGTTTCAGCGGAAAGATTCTGAGTATTTTACCGTCACGACACTGACTCTTTGTTAGTATAGTACCATGTTCCCACTAATAATGAAATCGTTAGTGGGAACCTTTCCAATACCGAAGCAAGTCTGTGATTGGTAGGCCAATAAAACCGTGTGTCTCGTGACATGATGGCTGTTCTTCGTCTTAAGGTCAGACTTTGTCTAGAAACTTCATAACCGTGCTTTTCTAACTGAGTATTAAGAAGGTTGGTACACGTGCATGTAGAGCCCTTACTTCGGCGCCTTCTGCTCACACTTTTCTGCACCCAGAGAGGGTTTACGCTGAGTCTGGCATGGAGAAACGCCACGCCCGTGCGTGTAGTGACTCCCCAACAGTGCCTCCGGCGCATGCATCTACGTGCCTCCATAGCTGACATAAGCCGTGACTGTTAGGTGCCCGTGGAGCCAGACGCCCGCAGGTCCAGAGAGCTCACAACGGTGCCTCTCCAGCAGAGCATTCTCACTCATGCCTCTGCCACCACACTTTTGTGCATCCATTGGGCTGACACTCGTGCCTAAAAGGCTTCATTTCCGCGCCTCTGGTGTTTCAATACACGTGCCTCACATGACACTTGTCGTGACCCTTGTGATTGCAGAGAATACATACTCGTGCCTCCATAGCTGAGTATTCTGATCCATGCCTCTGCCACCGAAATTTTGTGCATTCAGAGGGTTGACAATCTTACGTGCCTGTAGAGGCTAGACTTCAGTGCCTCCGGAGCCTGCACCCTTGTGGCTCACGTGCCACGAGCCGTGGCTTTTACATTCCGCTGGAGACACACTGTCGTGGATCCAGAGACTTCACAAACGTGTCTTTTCACCTGAGTGTTCGCAGGCATGCCTCTGCCACCACACTTCTGTGCATCCAGGGAGTTGATAGCTGGCTCTATGGAGGCTTCAACGAGGTCCGTGCTTGTACAGACTGCAATTAGATGCCTCCACCGCCTGCACGCACGTGCCTCACATGACATTTGCCCCCGTGTCGTGGCGCCACACCCCCGTGTCTCTACAGATCGCGCAACCGTGCATCTCTAACTGAGTATTCGGACACATGCCTCTCCCACCAAACTTCTGTGTATCTGGACAGTTGATACCCGTGCCTCGTGAAGACGCACGTCTGTCCACGCCGTGTCTATTCCATCACGTCTGTCGTAATCTTCTAGATTAGGTACGTATATATATTGTCGTCTTTATGGATCGTAAAACCCTAACCCTTTTCCCAGATCCACCGCACAGAGACCTGCAACGGAGGTGGCACGAGCTTGGCAATGGAGATGAAGAAGCGTGCCTCTAGCAACAAGAAGACGAGGTTCACGGCTGTACCCGTGCCCTCTAAGCGCGTTAAGAGGAGCGGCTGTGGCTCGCCCACTGGATCCAAGAACCATGTTTAGTCTGGTCCGGACCGCATCAGCGATCGTCCCGATGCCATCCTCAGCGAGATCATCTCTCGTCTGCCCATAAAGGAAGGCATGCGCATACAAGTGCTCGCATCTCGGTTGCCAAATCATCCGCATTCTCCCAGGCAAGCAAATCGTCCAGGAAACATACGTCGGAACTCACTGCCGACATCTTAGTTGCAACAGCCGCGGAGAATCTATCGTTGATGGCTTCAGTCTTCCTGTATCTATCCTCTCCGATCACAAGGGCCCGATTCGCCGCCTCTGCATCCTAACAAGCTACCTCCAGTGCGAACCTTGTGGCGTCGATGAGTTGTTCCTGTCTCGGAATCTGGACCAACTCCAGGTTTTAGAGTTCTATCATATATTCCCAAAGTTCTTCTACCCAGGGCCCAGGCAAGCAGAATCCCTTCTTCTATGTCGTCGCCACCGGCATCCATCTCGAGATTTCGCTCGTCTCTCCACACCATCACCTTCGCCATGTGCAAACTAGAAGACAATCTTGTAGAAATGCTTTGCCTCCCACTACTCAGGATACTTTCGCTGGTGGAGGTTTATATATCGGATGTCTCCTTGGGGAAGTTCATCCACCATGGTTGCCCTGCCCTGCAGTGCCTGCTGCTTGTTTGCAACAAGAAATTCTGCTGTCTACGAATAAACTCTCAACTAGGCTTGTAAGCATTGGCATTCGTTCCGACGGAGGAAAACTGGTCATTGAGGATGCGCCTTCCCTCCGGAGACTGCTACATGATTCTGTAGATGCACAACTACAGATAACAGTTTTGTCCGCACCTGTGTTGGACACACTGGGAAAAATTTCTGAATTACCCAACTAAACAAATATCGCCATTGGGACTACAGATTATTCAGTAACGCCTCGCATCGCTACTTTGACCTGCATTATTCAAAAGCACTTGAGGTTCACATCCACGAGCTAATAATATCACGTTATGTGCTCAATGAAGGGTCTCTGCATAAGTAGCCTACACGCGGTGCTGGATTCCTCAAGACCTTGTTTATCTCACAGACATGCTTTAATCTGGACGAGATTGTTGACTTGCTGCGATGCTTTCAATGCTTGCAAAACTTGTTTATCGAGGTGATGATTTCACACACGTTGAAAGCCCACGCATAATATGCATAATATACTGGCACTAACTCTTAAGTTTGCTCTTCTCGTGTGTTTAGGGGGGAGGATGGAATCAAAGAGGTATAACAAATGAATGGCGCCAAAAGCAGCGGGTGTTTCTCAATAATCATGACATTTTTTTTAGGACATTAACGCTGGAAGACTATGAAGTCACAGATGCAAACACTGAATTTGTGACATTCTTTATTCTCAATGCTAGGATGCTACTGACCATCAGGCTTAAGTCTGGCCTGCGCAGAGATTTCACTCGTGAATTTTACAAACGGCAAGAAGAGGTACTGCAGATGGACAAAAGGGCTTCTAATTGCGCAGATCTTAAATTAACAACAACTTGCGAGCACATGCACATGGACTTAAAAAACACAGGTGTTGAATATCTGGATTTGCCAGATCCATTCAACTGTGGATGCTGAAAAATAGGTCCGAAGAGATGTACTTCCTATATTGAATGAATGCATTGTGTAAACATGGTCAAGCAATATTGTACATGCTTTCTGTTTTCAATATCGATCATACGTTTCTGGACCCTATGATAAAAGAAATCAGCTCACACAGATGCTCAAAAATCAAACTAGTATCCTCTTGTTTATCTCAGTTGCTTGGCATGAAATTCTGTCTTTTAAAAGCAACATGCGTCCACTGCAAACCTGCAACTGCTCCAACCGCGCCTCTCCGAAGGACATCCGTGCACCCCACGGGAAACGAACGTGCATCAAGAGGTTGTGAAAATCATACGTCCGTGTGAACACGTCTCTGAAAACATTTGGAATGTTGTGATAATGACTTAAGGTCAGCAACGAACCTCCAATCACTTTTTAGATGCTGGGTTTCCATTCTCATTATCATATTGAACAAAACTGATGCATCCGAAGTTCGTTAAAGCGAAAGATTACGTGCCCCTTTTAATTGCAGACATCGTGTCCCTCCGAGAGACCGTGTCAGAAATGAACAATTCGGAAAATAGTAGCACGGTCTTGCGTCATTTAAACATACACCCGTGCCTCTCTCAGTGAACAAGCAACTTAAAATGTTAAGAAAACTGAGGCACTTCACTGCATTTTCTCCTTGGATAACCGTGCGCACCGTGGCTTCACTCCACTGTCCCTCGGAGTGGCCGTGTCATGCGAAAACAACTAGGAGAACACAGCTAGGAATGGCCGTGTCATGCGAAAACAACTAGGAGAACACAACTGGGAATGGCCGTGTCATGCGAAAACAACTAGGAGAACACAACTAGGAATGGCCATGTCATGCGAAAACAACTAGGAGAACACAAAAGACGTATGTGCATCGTCCGCATGTACAACCGTGTGCCAACCGTCCACATGTACATTTAGAATATAGAGGCCTTTCCGTGCATCTCATTCTTATCCTTATAGGACAATGCGCACCGTGGCTTCACGTCCCTGTCCCTCCGAGAGACCGTACTAGGGAAAAATACTTCGGAAAACAGAAGCATGGTCGTGCGTCATGGACGTGCACAACCTGTCTCAGTGAACACCTCACTGATAAAATTTCGAAAACAGAAACAAAACCGTGCCTTATATGCATGTAAGTCCGTGCGTGTTGGGGCCGTCTGTGCGTGCCTCTATGCTCCTAATAAGCCTATAGCCCTATGTCAGTGAGCATGCGCAGATTATAACCGCTCGTTCATTTTGTGCCAGCCTGCATCGCCCCTCCCACTCACCCACTGTAGCGTTCATCGTCTCTTCTCTCTCGATTCTCCCTCTAGATCCAGGGTTAGTCTATTTTCTGTTAATTTCTATGTGAATTTTTCGCTACGATCCATTTTCCTCTCTGTTGATTTCGTCTCTCCGTGATTGAAAACGACTCATCTGCGCTGTTATGCTAGGAATTGCCTGGAAATTCATTGTGATATAGACCAAATCAACGCATTACGAGGCCGAACCTGTACACGACCCGTGCCTCTTAGGGGTGGGGTTGATTTGAAGTCGGCATTTGTGCTTGAGAACGCTACGAGCTGCAGCGACCTGCGGCGTCCAAGTCACAGGTGAGCGATGAACTTTGCCGAGGGAGGTTGGTAGTTTAAATTGAAGCCCGTTAGGTCTTGCAAACAATGGCGGTAGCCGGAAGTCCAAGCGAGTGGCCAGACATTGAGCTCTATTGCTTAACCGGCCACAGGGTGCTGGAGGTCGGCGTTTGGGGTGCTGTTGACTGGGAATCGGCGTCTGTGCTTGAAGATAGCGTTTGGGGTCCTGTACGCTGGAGGCAAGGTTAATGTTGATGGATCACCCGTTTCAAATACCACCTAGCCACACATGTTCCGGTGGTTGGCGTCGACGACAGTGGCGTATGGTCGCGGATGACGTTGTTGCTGGGTGCAGCTCCGACCAATTTACATATAATTTTAATGTTACAAACACTCCTTTGAGCCGCCTGATGATAGACTATTGTTTATCCTTTTTGCCTGTCTTGTCTTGAAATATACATTTGCTAAAGCTGCTTTTAAAACCAAGCAGCAGAAATCCTTTTTAGGAAATTGCTTGTGAACGACTATTTATGTAAAAATGCCGGTTTAGCCGAATAGTTTTTCAAGATAATAAAATTTTCCTTGTGTTGAGAATTTCATATAAACGTTGTTTTGCAACGTATTCCAGGGGAAACCATGTGCTGTGATATATGTACCAACTTCGGTTGCTCCGGACTGGAGTCAGGCGTTCTTCATAGCGCGATAACAGTGCATCTTCATCGATGCTTCAAGACATGCCTCGTAAGGAGAAATGTTTGCCACCCCATGCTGCCCATCAGTTACTACCAACTAGTGTATCTTTCTGATGAAGGAAATAAAAGTTTCTACCATATTGTTTGAATGGAATGCCTACATTTAAGCATTTAATGATATGTTTTCAATTTTTGATGTACCTTGTTTTATCAAATAGCAACCTGTTGAAAACAATTGGTACATATATGATAAGCGCTATCTGTCTTGGTTATACATGCCTGGTAAGATTATTTTTTCTTAAAGATGTGCCATGCTATCGCAGCAGCAAGTCACTTCTTCAATCTATCGGTGGAAAGAGGAAGCATTTCAAGAAGAAGGAAAACAAAGAAATCCAGTACTGATCACCAACGAGGATCTGTCATATGAGATCTACATCACCGATGAACCTAAACGGTCTAAAATTCATGGACCTGGCTGGGAAAAGTTAATTAGTGACTACGATCTTCATTATTGAGATCTAATCATCATAAACCTAGATACTGGGAGTCTGTCCATTGAGATAGATCTCGAGACTCATGATTCTCGAGGAGGTCATGTGCCCTCCCCAAACCATCACTAGGTAAGTGCACCAACTTCCATCCTGCTTTATCAACTACGCTTATCGCTGTAATTTGGTACTCCTACCCTGTCCACTAAATTAATGACATACTTACAACAAAGTTATTTTGAAAACATTTTATGCAATTCTGTTGATTATCATCCCAATTTAATCACATGCATTGAATTTAACCATTCATTTTAAACTTAAATACCGAGTTCATCTGATTAAACAAATTTGTTTGAAAATGAGTTATTTTTTCCATGCAACTCTTGATTTTCTAAATGACTCAGAGAGGGAGTACATTGGGAAAACAGTGTTCGGTCGAGGCGTAAACCTCTCATACAGACAATTAGGACAGATGATATACTATGTGTTTGAGTCTGACGACTTCCCCACCATACCCTTTATGCAGCGTCTAAACGTCACCAATGTCATAAATGGTCGTCTGGTTAGTCATTTAATATTTGTTTCGATCCACTGCCATGGTTTTATTTGCTATTTTCGATGTTACATGTCCTTGTACATTGATTTTATCTAGTAATATCGGTACAATCTGCAGAGAATCCCGTCTGCCGTTGTGAGGCTTCTAAAGATGAACCTGGGATATCTACCTCAAAATGGTGGTATCAGCCTAACAGAGATGTATGATGCAATAGACATGAGCACAACGTACTCCATACGAGCTGACGGCAGAATGGAGGTGACCAGTTTTTCAGATTTTGCCCGGGAGCTCAGCTAAAGGTTGGTCCAATTGTCCTTGTCACAATTGAAAAGCAGTGGCCAACATTGGGAAACATGAAGCTGCCGCGGATGATAATCAACGACCTTTCCTAATAAAGCGTTGCCGGTGGCTATACTTCCTAGTTCAGTAATTTATGTCTGTTTTTTGAACAGCCTGTACACATCAGTTTTGCTATTTAGTTATGTCATGGTATGTAACTGAGCATATAATAATCTTCAAGAGGAGGGTGGTGAAAATTCCCTGTCAAAGAAGGTGAAACACTTACGTGGGTTAGTTTATTTATCTCTGATAATAATAAAGGGATTCGCTGAATAATAATGGAGGATGAATGGCTGTGGTGAAGTATGTTTCTGAAGTTGGTTCCATGTTGGAACATGGTTATTTTGGGATATCACAATATCTCTTATTTTAATTAATGCATCTATATACTTGGTAAAGGGTGGAAGGCTCGGCCTTATGCCTGGTGTTTTGTTCCACTCTTGCCAACCTAGTTTCCGTCATACCGGTGTTATGTTCCTTGATTTTATGCTCCTTACACGGTTGGGTGATTTATTGACCCCTTGACAGTTCACCTTGAATAAGACTCTCCAAAGAAGGCCCAACTTTGGTTTTACCATTTGCCACCTAAGCCTTTTCCCCTGGTTTCATGAGCCCGAGGGGCATCTTTATTTAACCCCCGGCCAATGCTCCTCCGAAAGTGTTGGTCCAAACTAGAGCCACTTATGCGGTGCCACCCGAGGCAACTTGGGGTATCTTCGTTGCCGCACGTAGTGTTCATCCGGATGTGCCCCGAGAACGAGATATGTGCAGCTCCTATCGGGATTTGTCGCACAATCGGGCGGCTTTGCTGGTCTTGTTTTACCATTGTCGAAATGTCTTGTAGTCCGGGATTCCGAGATCGATCGGGCCTTCCGGTAGAAGGAATATCCTTCGCTGACCGTGAGAGCTTATAATGGGCTGTTGGGACACCCCGAGGGTATTATCTTCAAAGCCGTGCCTGCGATTATGAGGCAGATGGGAATTTGTTAATGTCCGGTTGTAGAAAACCCGAAGTTGACCTTAATTAAAACACATCAACCGCGTGTGTAACCGTGATGGTCTCTTCTTGGTGGAGTCCGGGAGGTGAACACGGTGTTGGAGTTATGTTTGACGTAGGTTGTTCTAGGATCACTTCTTGATCACTTCTAGATTCACGACCGTGCTTTGCTTCTCTTCTCGCTCTCTTTTGCGAATGTAGCCACCATATATGCTAGTCGCTTGCTGCAGCTCCACCTCACCACACCCTCCTTCCTATAAGCTTAAGTAGTCTTGATCTCGCTGGTGTGAGATTGCTGAGTCCCCGTGACTCGTGATTCTACCAAAACAGTTGCAGGTGCCGACGATGCAGTGCAGGTGATGCAACCGAGCTCAAGTGGGAGTTCGACGAGGAACGTGGTCGTTATTATGTGTCTTTTTCCCGATGATCGTGAGTGGAGCTCAGCTTGGGACGATCGGGATCCGTAGCATTTGGGGTAGTCTTTTATTTTGGTTCCGTAGTCGGACCTCGAGTGTAATCTGGATGATGGATGTTTATTTATGTATTGTGTGAAGTGGCTAATGAAGCCAACTATGTATCTCTTTCCTTATGTATTACATGGATTGTGTGAAGATTACCTCACTTGCGACATTGCTTTCAATGCGGTTATGCTCTAAGTCGGCTTCGACACGGGAGATATAGCCGCATCGAGGGCGCTATAATCATTCCTGTGTCACGTGGGTCCGCCCTCGTGGCATGTATCCCTTTGCTTAAGTCTTTAGCTTACCTTGCTGGGAGCGCCAGATGCATCATCCCCAAGCCGCCGGGCTGCAGACCAGTGGCATGTATCTTCCTGCATTTATCTAAGTCAATCTGCCCTTTATGCCTAACTCGCAAACGGCTATCGCCTTTCGATCATCGCCTCCCCGGCCTTCACGCAGCACGACGCTGGTGCATGGGTGCATCCCTCGCCATGACCGATAAATCCAAGTGGTCGAAGCTCGCTCGCGGCACGCCGCCAAGACACGCCACCTCACCAGCCCTTGGTGCCTTCGCCTCACCCTGAGCAACCAGCAGCGGGCTAACAGCTGTAATGATCAACCATGTTCCTTCTTGTGCCTGTTAAGAGGAGTCCCGAGGGAAGGATAGCAGATGGCACCGCGGGCCTCCTTTTTCTCGTGCGATCTGCTTGTGCATTAAAGGGGGCCTCGAGCATCGCGATCAGAGTTTTATCGCTCTCCAACCTCACCCGCCTTGACCACGGCATCGTGACCTGGCATACCAGCGGCGGCTCAGCTTGCTCGAGGGCCGGGACCTGAGGACGTAGAGCACTAAGGAGAGCACGGGTAATGGAAACTCGTACGGGCCAGCCTGTCTATGCCACACGAGATTGGCGTGCAGTTCTAGCGCCACGTAACGAGCCGTTACAAGATCAACAAGATAAGTCCTGCACCCGGATCGACTAAGTGTTTTGAGCTTCATGGCCGCTCGCGCCCTGCCGCAACCCCGTTGCGGCCACGTCAACTCCCTTTCTCTCTTTACCATGGCCGCTTAGGCACTAAGGGGGACCTCCGGAGCATCGCGCCTCAGGGGCTCTTATCGACCTCGGCCGCGACCTCCGGCCTTGACCACAAAGACGTGACTGGAGATACCGGCGACGGTCAGAGCCGCTTTGGGACCGGACCACAACAGAGAGCAACAAGCTGTCGTGAGGAAAGAAAGTGAGGGACCGAGCCTTAATGGGACATGCGTTCACCAAATTCTTATAACAAGGAAGATGAACACCAAAGACATTACAGACCCTTACATGCCCCCACGGGGTGATTCGCAATCTTTCGCGGGGAACAAAATTTGTCACTAAGAGGAATCCTATCTACACCCTCTCGTGGCGGACGCCATCATCAACAGTGGTCCACGGGAGGCCGGTGCTAACCCCATCCAGATCAGCGGCGACAGTGACCGGACGCCGTGGCCTTGCTCCGAGCGCGGCGAGAGCTCGGAGGGACGTAGCTGTCGTCGCTCGTCTCCGGAGTCTCGTAAAGCTCGGGAGAGCTGCCAGATTCCCACGAACTGCCGCTGTTGCTGGAGTGCTCGCGGGCGGCATGCGCGTCGACCTGGCACTCCCCTCCAGGGCAGCACTCCAAGCGGCGGCCCTCCGTGTCCAAGACCTTGAAGAAGAGCATGGAGGCATCGTCATACTCGAAGTGGATCGCGAGGGCCCCCCTCGCACGACAAACCCACGCGATCTCGCCCCACCCGCGGGTCATGAAGATCTTGCTGGAGGGAACCGCTTCGATCTCCGCTCCAGTCGCCGGGGCACTGCAGTCGGTGTGCTGCAGCCAGAGCTCGAGCGGCCCCCTCAGCGGCATCACGTCGGAGAAGAATCGCGGGAAGCGGATCCAGAGCTTGAGGCATCGGCGCCACAAAGACCAACTCACGGAGGAGCCAGCAGCGGCACCCTGTGGGCAACGGCGCTGCGGCGCGCGGGCGCTGAGACCCGGACGCGACGCGACGGTGTTGTTTCGTCACTGTCCTCCCGAGCCTCGGCTCGGGCGCACAGGGTAGCGGGAACCCGGTGGAGACCGCCGCACTCAAGGCCTCGCACCACTTGTAACGCCGCCACACGGCGGTGGATCGCTGCTTTTTGGCGGAAGTGGCTCGATCATCACGGGGAGCTTTCCCCTTCTCTTCGGCCGAAAACCTTCTAATGGGCGCCATTGCTGTCAGCAGGTGGCGAAGGGCGAGAAAGGGGATCTGGAGCAAGGCAAGGGAGAAGCAATGAAGGAAAGAATCGCTCGCGCCAGCCTTTGTCGTATGCAGCTGCCGAGGCAGCGGGGAAGCGAGACGCCCACGCCCAATCAACCGCCACACGCCGACCGAGGCCGCAGGCTTTGGGGCCCACGACGCCCAAACTTGACCTTGGCTTCTCCGCCGGGTTAAGCCCGAGCGCGCTTTGGGCACGGGCTACTGTCGGTGTTCCGGGAACGGGGTCCCCAGACTTGCTCGCTCATGCCCATGGCGTATATGCTGCGGGCCGATCGCCCATCTTCATCAACAAGGCATCCAAGACCTTCGCGAGGGTCCAAGCCTCGCGAGGCGGACGACACAAGGCCTCCTCTGGAGTGGCCTAGCTAGGCAGGCTCACGAGGAGCGGAGATATCAAGGCGGGGCAAACCTCACGAGGGACTCGTGACGTGAGCCATGATTTAACGGCGCCAAAGCGGTGCCAAAGGGCATCGGCGCCGCAGAGTCCTTGTTTCCTCTTTGGTGCTAAGGAGGCGTTGCATAAAGAGTACCGAGGCATCAGGCAAAGGTTGCCATATTGGTGCAACAAGACCAAGACCAGGAGGACGGCAAGGCGGAGGTCATCGTGGAACCCAAGACGGCGTCACCCCAGGGCTTTTCGCAGGCGAAGACCGCTTTTGTCAGGATAGCTTGTACTAGCTGTCCCCCTTCAAATTTGCCCCCCGTTGTTGGCTCCCTTCCCGCTCAACATTTGGGAAGAGGACCAGGGCAACTATAAATAGGCCTAGCCACTACAATGGTAGGGTACCAGGGCAGAGACAAGTCGAGCAGAGCAAGAAGCCAACACTCGCACAAGAACACCTCAACCTCAGGAGGTTGTTCTTCCCTTGTACTATTCATCATCAACCCAAGAGGCAATCCATCCACCACCACACTGGAGTAGGGTATTACACCACAACGGTGGCCCGAACCAGTATAAACCTGGTGTCTCTTTCTGTGTTGTGAGTTCGTCGAGTTCGTCCGCAAGATCCTAACGAGCTTGAGCGTAGATCGGTAGGAGGGAAAGACCTCGCGCGCACCCCAGTGTTTGAACCTTAAGGGTTTGCCGGAACCCCACATCCGACATTCACTTCATGACCGACGCTAACAAGCGACATCCATGCCCAGAGTCTACCCATCTACATGTACCAACGAACGAAACAACACGACGACAATGCAACGCATAAATGCTTTACAGATTCATGTAAGTACAAAAGGCCACATGCCCCAACGCAACGAAAAAACACACGCTTCAAGCTCTCTGCCTACACTCCAGCAACGTTCTTGATCGGTTGGTGGGCGAGCGCATCCTCAATCTGCTTCTTCGTCGCCTCATGACCTTCCTTCACAGCAGCATACGAATCCTCAACCGGGCTCTTGTACTTGATGAGGACCTCAGCATTCTCATCCATAAGCTGCTCCACTTCGCCCGACAGCTTCTGCACCAACGCATGGCTCTGCTCATATAGATTCTTCCAGCGGGCGGCCTCCTGATCCTTCTGGTGGAGCTCTTTGAGAAGCTTCTCATTCTCACACAGAGATCGAAATATGAGACCAGTGGACTTCTCAACAGAGGCATTGCTCTGCTGCACCAACTTCTCCAGGCGAGCGATGAACTGCTGCTGCTTAATTAGCTCATCGAGCACGTCATTGCTGGCTAAGGAATTCAGTACTACCATCTTGCCGAGATCGTCTCCATGGCGAATGCGCTTGTGGGAGGATTCGCCTCCACGTGAGAGATCGTTGGACACCTGGGCAACGGGGCAGGATATCCCTGCCGCCGCTATAGCATAGCGGCGGCACCTCTCCCTTCTTTCCGCGGCTTTGGTCCTCGTTGCGTGGTTGCTTGAACACCCAGAACCCCTCTTACCTGCCATGGCGCAAGCAAGGAGCTACCAGCTAGAAAGAGGTGCCTGTCTCTGGAGAATTGTGGATGTGGAGTGTTCCATGAGTAGGTACCTTTTTATAACACATGCACACCGGTCAGACGGTCAAACAAAGTAACCGACGCTCAATTTCACAATCTCTTAAATACCTCGAACTCTGCACGCCTGGGAAACACAAGTACTATCATTTCGTCTCCCAATGCGTTCATCCACACTACAACCACTCAACTTCTTTCAAATGGTCCGTATATATTCAATAAAAAACATCTCAAACACAGTTAACTTACTGTGTACGTCTGTCTGTATTCCAGAGAAATTACTGTCGAATTAATACTATTATCCATTGCCATTTTTTTGAAATGATATTTATATCAAAATCTTACTATATCCGCCAATTAACTTGCACGCTTCTCGAGGTGACACCTTAGTGAAAATGTCTGTAACACTCGCAGGCATGAACGTGACGCTCTTTAATAACAAACAGTGCCTCTCTGGAACGCACCACCGCGACTCTCCACAAAAAAGGAACGAGTTGACAAGGAAAACATTTCCATACAAAGCGTCAGTAGTCTGCCTGTTGCATTAGCAACACAGTGCCAACTCGGCTTCACTTCCACGCACCTCACAGTGACTCGCCAGAGAAAATGCATGTAACACACGCATGGACAAGTGTGACTCTGGCTAATAACAATACTTGCCTCCGCCGTTTTCACGTCCATTCCTCTCCAAAAGAACGAGTGAGCGAAATCATTTGGAAATACCAAAAGCATATAACCGTGGTAACTTGACTCTGACCAATGCGTTAACATGCTTTGCATGAGTTCATGTCCATGCCTCTCCAAATGAACTGGCGAGCGGAATCGTTTGGAACACAAAGAACCATGAAACGAGACTCTCTAATAACAAACATTGCCTCCTCGAACGCACCACCGCGATTTCCACAAAAAGGAAGGAAAACATTTCCATACACAGCGCCAGTAGTGTGCCTGTTGCATTAGCAACACAGTGCCAACTCGGCTTCACTTCCACGCACCTCATAGTGACTCGCCAGAGAAAATGCATGTAACACACGCGTGGACAAACGTGACTCTGGCTAATAACAATACTTGCCCCCGCCATTTTCACGTCCATTCCTCTCCAAGAGAACGAGCGAGCGGAATCATTTGGAAATACCAAAAGCATACAACCGTGGTAACTTGACTCTGACCAATGCGTTAGCATGCTTCCCATGGGTTCATGTCCATGCCTCTCCAAATGAACTGGCGAGCGGAATCGTTTGGAACACAAAGAACCATGAAACGTGACTCTCTCTAATAACAAACAGTGTGTCCCTTGAACGCACCACCGTGACTCTCCACAAAAAAGGAACGAGTTGACAAGGAAAACATTTCCGAACACAGCGTCAGGAGTGTGCCTGTTGCATTGGCAACACAGTGCCAACTCGGCTTCACTTCCACGCACCTCACAGTGACTCGCCAGAGAAAATGCATGTAACACGCGTGGACAAACGTGACTCTGGCTAATAACAATACTTGCCTCCGCCATTTTCACGTCCATTCCTCTCCAAAAGAACGAGTGAGCGGAATCATTTGGAAATACCAAAAGCATACAATTGTGGTAACTTGACTCTGACCAATGCGTTAACATGCTTCGCATGAGTTCATGTCCATGCCTCTCCAAATGAACTGGCGAGCAGAATCGTTTGGAACATAAAGAACCATGAAACGAGCCTCTCTCTAACAACAAACAGTGCCTCCCTGGAACGCACCACCGCGACTCTCCACAAAAAAGGAAGGAAAACATGTCCATACACAGCGCCTGTAGTGTGCCTGTTGCATTAGAAACACAGTGCCAACTCTGCTTCACTTCCACGCACCTCACAGTGACTCGCCAGAGAAAATGCATGTAACACACGCGTGGACAAACGTGACTCTGGCTAATAACAATACTTGCCCCTGCCGTTTTCACGTCCATTCCTCTCCAAGAGAACGAGCGAGCGGAATCATTTGGAAATACCAAAAGCGTACAACCGTGGTAACTTGACTCTAACCAATGCATTAACATGCTTCCCATGAGTTCATGTCCATGCCTATCCAAATGAACTGGCGAGCAGAATCGTTTGGAACACAAAGAACCATGAACGTAACTCTGAGTAACACCAAGCCATGCCCCTGCGGATCACACAAAAACACTAAAATCAAAAAAATGCTAACATCCCACCGACTAACAGTTAAGATGGCAAGAAAAAAACAAGCTCATGGATGTACACAGAAAGTTTCACCAATCTTGATGTCCAAACGGACGGTCGAAGATTTGAGACGCTTCGCCATTTCCATAGGAGGGTGAGCGATGGTGGCCTCACTTCCATGCGCCTCATCGTGGAACGTCATAGAAAACGTCTACAACACGCGCAGGCACGAACGTGACTCTGGGTAACACCAAACCATGCCCACGTCGATGTCACCAGACTAAAATAAAAAAAATGTTCCCGCAGTTGAGCAAGCAAGGAAAAAAACAAGCCCATTGAAGCCCACAGAAAGTTACACCAATCTTGATGCGAAACCGGACGGTCGAAGATTCGCGACGGTTGGACCATTTCCCTCTCCTCCACTCCTTTCTTCCTTTTGTTAGACCAAAATCTCAACACTTCACCGCCCCTCTCTAACACCTCCTCTCTCCTTCGCCCGCATTGTCCAATCCAGCAGAACAACCAAAATCCAAATTGTGTTCGCTTCACCCACCAGCCGCCATCCACTTCGAGATACGTATACCGGTGGGTGCCCCGAAAGCATCAAAAACTCTCTCCGGCGCGGCGGCGATCGACGACGATTTACCTTCGCCATGGGCGGAGGTACCAATAGAGAATAAGGAGAAAAAGCAGCCGATGGATGCGACGAATCCCTCACAAGCAATCGAAGGTAAAAAAAATATTAATCCATTACATTCCATTACTACAGTTCGATCAAAGCGATTTCTTTTGACGGACATGAACCCTAACCGCCACATAAAATCATGCTTCCAAAAAGTCTGTTTAGACTTTTCTAGCAAAATTGAAATAAGGTAGACACGCAGTAATAGGATGCTACCACTATCCGCCACGTAAATCTGCTCGCAAGATATTTGCCTAAAACGATTGTGCATGCCGTAACTATCTAGGACACCGCCTAGATTCAAACCATGAGAGCATCCTTAAATTCAAAACCTGCTATTTACATGAGATTCTATATATCCGCTGATTGTATCTGTTTCAAATTATGTGCCTCTCATATCAACATCCGGCTCCAATAATAGATCTAGCTGTGTGCTTATAGCGTGAAACAATATAGCCTCTCAAGAAGGCTGCCTTTTTTGTCCACGGGATGCATATCCTCTTTTTCTATGAAATTAAATTTTGTTTCTACTGCTGCTAACGCTCGGGCATTTTTACGCAGCAAGGAATGGTAATAAGGAAAACAGGTACTGCAGAACAGCCGCCGTGCAGCAAGGTACTATAAAAGGCTCACACAAACCATATAACAAAAACTATGTAGCAGCAAAAGAAGTTAACCACTTACGCCCACACAATCTTGGGAAATTACACTTTGATGAAATTTTCACACACTATGTGTACCATTATTCATCCGAGAACATTTTATCTTACCTCTAAACCTTACAATTATATTTACGTAATATCATTTGTAGTGTTTTTCCCTATAAAAAAAAGACCTCCCCTCACCGATATGGACTTGACAAAGAGCCATATCGCTCACACCTGACCCTAATTTCCATCACTCATTGGACAAACCAAGATTTAGGAGGAAGACTTGATATAACAAGAAAACAATGGATTGATCGCCTTTTTAGCTCAGGAAATGAAAGAAAAGGGCTATCTTATGAATCTATGTAGATTAAGTTTCAGATTCTTTTTGTGCAGTCGTGGAAGACATGGTTTTAAAACTATATCCCATTTATTTCGATTGTGCTACGTAATCCTTTTGTTACATAATCATCGTGCAGGTGGCGGATGTGCAGGAGGAGATATTGAAACGATTTTGTCTGAACTTAATAGTGCATATCCAGAAAAACCTCTCATCTCTCCTGACCCGACAGAAAAAAGAACGAAGTGGAACATGGACAATGAAGCACCCGAGCAAGTGCCAGCACCAACTTTGAGCAGGGAACTACAAAAAGAGAGGCCATCAGAAACCAAGACTGTCGTTCCTCCTAGAACAAAAAGACAAAAGATAAAGGACAAAATTCAACTCATCAGCGACAGTGCTACCTTGCAGCAGCAGCAGCCAAGACCTTTAAACGTGCTCCCGCCAGCAGTTACAGGGGTCAAGAATGAACTAGCTAAAACCAAGAATAAAAACAAAAGACAATGGTTGGAAGAAGGCGAGGATGATGCCAGCAAAGAGTCAGAGCATGATGCTGCCGACGACGACGATGGCACAAAACATGACGATGACCTCATTCGTGCAGAGGGCGATGACACCACAGTGGATAACGGTGGCGCCGCAGAGGACAGCAACAATGATGTAAAACACATTTTCTCTACATATTTTTCCTACAGCTTTTCACCCATGAAAACCAAACCATCCTCTATAACAAAACACTCTTTTTCTACATAGGGAAAACCAAGACAGAAGCGAACAAAGAGGATAAAGACAAGTGGAAAAGAATTGGCAGCATCAATAGATAATGAACATGAGGCAACAACAAATAAGGACAAATGCAAAATCAAGGCAGGAGCAGCATTTGATCAGGTCAATAGAGCATGGAACTTACTAGAAGAACGTCACCGGCAAGATGTTAGGACGGCCGGGTTTGGAAGCATAGAGGAATGCCAAATGAAGCGCTCCATCTGCAAACCGCTTGCAGCACACATCTACGACAACCTGGACACAGAAAGCATGACAATAACATTTGGTGATGCTTATCAGCTGAAAGAAATCAAGATTACCAGGGAAGCTATACACAAGGTGTTTGGATACCCAAACGACATGGAAAAGTCAGAACCAAGGCCAGAGAAGAGCCCAACTTCAATGAAAGAACTGATCACAGAACTTGGCCTCAAGAAAATGGATTTCCATCACGAGATCTGTTTAAAGAACTACAAAAATTGGTGAAAGTAGATGACGAAAAATCAAACATGAAATCAGTTAAAATATTTTTCCTTATTTTTTCCGCAACATTGTCTGTGGAACAACCTCCCCTACCTTCAGCAAACAAGCCATTATGGTCAAGGACTTGGACTATCCAGAAATGGCAAAGATGGATTTCTGTGAGGTAATCGTCGAAGGTATTAAGGAAGGAGACAAGATATGGCGAAGCACAAAGTTGCTGCCTCAGAAGAAAAGAACAAAAAGCATCTCAATGGTTTGGCACAGGACCAAGAATAATGTACCTCGACTCCTCGCTGCCGAATCGATTACATTAGAAATGCGCAAGATTGCAAAGACAATGGACAAGACATCATTACCGCGAGCAAACCACCTAAGAGAGAGTGACCTAAAGAAAAAGCTAGAGCAGACATGAAAAAGGACGGAAAAGCACGACCAGATGACTATGAATTTGGAAAGATAAAGGTATAGCCCTATTGAATATATATGCACTATTACCTTATAAAAACGGTTTCCAGTCTAACCAATTCCATTCTGCCGAAACAATGCAGACATGGAAAGGAACAGCAGAGAGGATCTTCTATGCGAGCACAACAACACCTTCGTATTCAATACAGATGATACCAGCACAACAACAGGAGCACCAGCAGACGACCAAGCTACTACCACCTCCAACCAAGCGCCAGGACAAAGCACATGTCAACACGAGTGGAAGCAAGGAACTAGTCACAGGCACCAGCACAGGATCATATGAAATATTCGGTAGGGTAGAAGAAATGTTTAAACAAGTACTGACTTAAACAAAACAGATACTGTGAATAAAGACCAGGGCTGGACACCAATGCAAATGTAACAAGAGGAGGAATTAGATGAAAACATGAAGAACTGGGCAGCAAAAAACAACGGACCTGATTGATTCTCTCAAACAACTTAGAAAACTTCAAGACATTGTTTGCAGAGTGAGCTTACCAGAAGAGATGACGCTGAAGTTGCAGGATGGAGCAGATGCAGAGCCACAACAAGACTTGTACATGGCAACCACACTAAAGAAGTCGAGCTACATCGTAACCGTGGAGCGAGGAGAAAAGGAAGAAGGAAGAACAAGACCAACAAAACAAACATGAAAGGAAGAAAAGAATAACAAAATCAAGAACACAGACTTCTAGAATTAGCCAGAGGGAGACAAAAGAACATAACAAGGTGCAAAAGAGCAAAGCAAGGAGCACGATCAACCAATACAAAGAAGTGCCAAGGACAAGCAAGGACAAGGTAGAAAAGTAGCTGCGTAAGCAGAGAATCAAGATGAGAAATAGGTAAATGAGAACAAATACATCATCCATGTGACTCGAAAGCGATGCTTTCAAACTTGAACTTAAAAAATTTGTCTTCGATTCTGTCGGGGATACGGCAAGAGAACGCCACCGAAACATAAAGGCCAACAGCAGCATGTCGTCAAGAACACCGAGCAAGACGATGGAAGCAATAGAACAAGCAACCCGACAACAGATGATGCTCCCTCAAGAGCGTCAACATGAGCAGTACAAGAGACGAACAGGATCAGAAGCAGCAAAGACGTAAGTATAAAAAATCAGACTCTTCATTCTAAAAAATCTCTTATCTCTAAAATAGAAACAGCCTTGAGTTAACTGACAAATCTGCAACAAAATATACACTCAGCCGGACAACTATCATATCAACGCTCCCGCAAACGAGGCACGGGTTGATCTAGCATTAACCGTTAACAGCACGACACAAAAACAAGAAGAAAACAACAAAGAAGAGGTAAAACTTCCAAACTCACTTTGCCCAAATACCGTCAACTCATATTGTTTCATCTATCAGGTATTACAAGTGTTGGAAATATGCCCTAGAGGCAATAATAAGATGGTTATTATTATATTTCCTTGTTTATGATAATTGTCTATTGTTCATGCTATAATTGTGTTATCCGGAAATCGTAATACATGTGTGAATACATAGACCACAACACGTCCCTAGTGAGCCTCTAGTTGAATAGCTCGTTGATCAACAGATAGTCATGATTTCCTGACTATAGACATTGGATGTCATTGATAACGGGATCACGTCATTGGGAGAATGATGTGATGGACAAGACCCAATCCTAAGCATAGCACAAGATCGTGTAGTTCGTTTTGCTAGAGCTTTTCCAAATGTCAAGTATCATTTCCTTAGACCATGAGATTGTGCAACCCCGGATACCGTAGGAGTGCTTTGGGTGTGCCAAACATCACAACGAATCGGGTGACTATAAAGGTGCACTACGGGTATCTCGAAAGTGTTCTGGTTGGCACGAATCGAGATCGGATTTGTCACTCCGCATGACGGAGAGGTATCTCGCCCACTCGGTAATGCATCATCATAATGAGCTCAATGTGACCAAGTGTCCGTCACGGATCATGCATTACGGTATTTAGTAAAGTGACTTGCCGTAACGAGATTAAATGAGGTATTGGGATACCGGCGATCGAATCTCGCAAGTAACGCATCGATTGACAAAGGGAATTGTATATCGGATTGATTGAATCTCGACATCGTGGTTCATCCGGCGATATCATCGAGGAGAATGTGGGAGCCAACATGGGTATCCAGATCCCGCTGCTGGTTATTGGCCGGAGAGTCGCCTTTGGTCATGTCTCAGATGTCTCCCGAACCCGTAGGGTCTACACACTTAAGGTTCGTGACGCTTAGGGTTGTAGAGATACTAGTATGCGGTAACCCCAAAGTTGTTCAGAGTCCCGATGAGATCCCGGATGTCACGAGGAGTTCGGAATGGTCCGGAGGTGAAGAATTATATAGGAAGTCCAGTTTGCCATCGGAAAGTTTCGGGTCACTGTAGATTGTACCGGGACCACCGGAAGGGTCCTGGGTCCACCGGTGGGGACACCTATCCCGAGGGCCCCATGGGCTGAAGTGGGAGGGGAACCAGCCCCTGGTTGGCTGGTGCGCCCCCCTTGGGCCCCCCTGCGCCTAGGGTTGGAAACCCTAGGGGTGGGGGCCACCCCACTTGGCTTTGGGGGCAAGCCACCCCCCTTGGCCGCCGCCCCCCATCTAGATGGGATCTAGAGGGGTCGGTGCCCCCCTGGACCCCTATATAAAGAGGGGGGAGGGAGGGCTGCACACCCTAGCCCCTGGCACCTCCCTCTCCCTCTCCAACACCTCCTCCTCCTCCGTAGAGCTTGGCAAAGCCCTGCCGAGATCCTCACGATCCACCACCACGCCTGTCAGGTCAGCTGGATCTCCATCAACCTCTCCCTCCCTTGCTGGATCAAGAAGGAGGAGACGCCTTCCCAACCGTGACGCGGTGTTGAATATGGAGGTGCCGTCTGCTCGCACTAGGATTATCGGTGATTTGGATCACGACGAGCACGACTCCTCAACCCCGTCCCTTGAACGCCTGCCGATCTACAAGGGTATGTAGATGCACTCTCTCTCTCTCTCTCTGCTAGACGACTCCATAGATAGATCTTGGTGAAGCGAGAATTTTTTATTTTCGCAACGCTCCCCAACAAAGGGCATCATGAGCTAGGTCTGTGCGTAGTTTCTATGCACGAGTAGAACACAAACTTGTTGTGGGCGAGATGTTGTCAATTTTCTTGCCACTACTAGTCTTATCTTGCTTCGCGGCATCGGGATGAAGCGCCCGGACCGACCTTACACGACGCTTACGTGAGACAAGTTCCACCGATCGACATGCACTAGTTGCATAAGGTGGCTAGCGGGTGTCCTGCTCTCCCACTTTAGTTGGAGCGGATTCGATGAAAAGGGTCCTTATGAAGGGTAAATATAAATTGGCATATCACGCTGTGGTTTTACGAGGTAAGAAACGCTCTTGCTAGAGACCTATAGAAGCCACGTAAAAACTTGCAACAACAATTAGAGGACGTCTAACTTGTTTTTGCAACATATGCCTTGTGATGTGATATGGCAAAAGGATGTGATGAATGAAATATATGTGATGTATGAGATTGATCATGTTCTTGTAATAGGAATCACGACTTGCATGTCGATGAGTATGACAACCGGCAGGAGCCATAGGAGTTGTCTTTATTTTTGTATGACCTGTGTGTCATTGAATAACGCCATGTGAAAGATCGAGGATGTCGCCTAGAGGGGGGTGAATAGGCGCTTTAAAATAATTACGGTTTAGGCTTGAACAAATGCGGAATAAACCTAACGGTTAATTTGTCAAGCACAAAACCTAAAACAACTAGGCTCACCTATGTGCACCAACAACTTATGCTAAGAAGATAATCAACTATGTGATAGCAAGATATATGACAAAGAACAATATGGCTATCACAAAGTAAAGTGCATAAGTAAAGGGCTCTGTAAGAGATAACCGAGGCACGCGGAGATCACGATGTATCCCGGTTCACACCTTATGGATGCTAATCTCCGCTTGGAGCGGTGTGGAGGCACAATGCTCCCCAAGAAGCCACTAGGGCCACAGAATCTCCTCACGCCAAGACAATGCAAGATGCCGTGATTCCACTAAGGGACCCTTGAGGGCGGTCACCAACCTGCATAAATGGCAACCCTTGGGGACGGTCACCAACCAGACACTTTGGCAACCCTTGGGGCGGTCACTGAACTCATCAAATTGCTCGGGCGATCTCCACAACCTAATTGAGACTCGACGCTGTCTGGAGCTTTACACCACAATGATTGAGCTCCTAACACTACTAACTGCCTAGGGCGCCCAAGCACCCAAGAGGAACAAGCTCAAGGGCACCAAGCACCCAAGAGTAATAAGCTTTCAACTTGTAACTTCCACGTATCACCGTGGAGAACTCAAACCGATGCACCAAATGTAATGGCAAGGGCACACGGAGTGCCTAAGTCCTTCTCTCAAATCCCACCAAAGCAACTAATGCTAGGGAGGAAAATGAGAGGAAGAACAAGAAGGAGAACACCAAGAACTCCAAGAACTAGATCCAAGGGGTTCCCTCACATAGAGGAGAAAGTGATTGGTGGAAATGTGGATCTAGATCTCTCTCTTTTCCCCCAAAACTAGCAAGAATCCATGGAGGGATTGAGAGATAGCAAGCTCGGAGAAGGTCAACAATGGGGAAGAACACGAGCTCAAAGGATAAGGTTCAATGGGGAAGAAGACCTCTTTTTATAGGAGGGGAAAATCCAACCGTTACCCCACCGAACAGCCTCAAGACAGAGCGGTACTACCGCTAGGGAAGGGCGGTATTACCGCCGAGGGCGGTACTACCGCTCCCTATCCAGCGGTACTACCGTGGTCAAGAGGAAGACAGGCCATCGGCTCCCAGAGCGGTATTATCAAGGAGTAGAGCGGCATTATCGCCAGAGCGGTACTACCGCTTATCGCCGCTGCTAGTGCCGCAAAACCCGACACTAAAAACTTCGCTTGAGAATCGAGGCGGAAGTAGCCTGCACACACGGGCGGTACTACGGTCGAAGCTCTCAAGCGGTACTACTGCTCGAGAGTGGTACTACCGCTGAGCGGTACTACTGCTCCGAGAGCGGTACTATCATTGAGCTTCAAGCGGTACTCATCACTGAGGGCACGGTATCATCACCTGCACCAACCTTGAAAAACAGTATACTCCAAGGAAAACCAGAATCTGCCATAACTTCTTCATATGAGCTCCTAATTGAGCAAACTCAAGCTTGTTTGAAACAAGACGACGAAAGTGTCCATTATAGTAAGAAGAGGCAGGGAGGTATGCTTAGCAAACAAAGGAGTGAAACCTCCAACCGAGAAGAACCGACATACCCTCCAACATCGAAAACATCATAGAAGATGCATGAGAACTCCGCTGATGAACTCGAGCTTGTCATAAAATGACCATAAGCTCCAAATCTCACAAGGAGAAGAACCAAACAAGAATCCAAAAGATGATGCAAGGATGCAATGGTTTGAGCTCTCGATTTAACGATACGATCAAGCTACTCACTTGAGAGCCCCCTTGATAGTACGGCTATCGATCCTATAACCCGGTCTTCCACAACTACCATGAGACCGTAAAATAGAAAACCTATCAAGGGCAAACCTTTGCCTTGCACATGATCCACTTGAGCTAGATGATGACGATCTTGACTCCTCAAGTTGGACCACCTTCTTCATTGCGCTGGCTCAAGAAGACAGTTGATTGCTCCCCATACTCCACTATGGGTGAGCCACTCTTCCAAGACATCTTCACAAGTCCATTGTCACTAAATGGACGGCAAGCTTCAAGCACTTGATCTCTTCGTGATGCATCACTTGAACTTGCACACCGCAACCTAACCCCACAAAGAACTCTCACGAAGACCATGGGTTAGCACACAAAGCGTAATGGACATCGCTATCATACCATGGGATCACTTGATCCCTCTCGTACATCTTCTACGCTTTGTGAGTTGATCAACTTGATTCACTCTTGACTTAGTCTTGATCAACTTGAATCTTTCCAACTCTCTTCGTTTGGATGATGTCTTGAAGGTAAACATGAATGATCACACAATCTTCTTCTTCAAGACATGCTTGCAATAAGCTCAACACTCACATGACCAATCTTTGGATAATTCCTTAATAGCACCTTGGTCAGCACATAAACTCCTTGAAACCAACACATGGACTTCAAGAAATGCCTATGGACAAATCCTTCAAATATAACTCAATGCAACCATTAGTCCATAGAGAATGTCATCAATTACCAAAACCACACATGGGGGCACCGCATGTCCTTTCACCATGTAAATTACTTTACTTTATTGCTAAACACGTTAGCCTTAGAAGTAGAAGTAATCGTTGGCGTGACAACTTCTTGAAGACACGATGATGGAGATCATGATGATGGAGATCATGGTTTCATGCCGTGACTAAGATGATCATGGCGCTCAAGATGGAGATCAAAGGAGCAATATGATATTGGCCATATCATGTCACTATTTGATTGCATGTGATGTTTATCATGTTTTACATCCTATTTGCTTAGAACGACGGTAACTTAAATAAGATGATCCTCGTAATAATTTCAAGAAAGTGTTCCCCTAACTGTGCAACTGCTATGTAAGATTCGTTATTTCGAAGCACCACGTGATGATAGGGTGTGATAGATCCTAACGTTCTAACACAACGTGTGTAAGCCATATTTACACACGTAATACGCTTAGGTTGACTTGACGAGCCTAGCATGTACAGACATGGCCTCAGAATAGGGAAGATCGAAAGGTCGAGCATGAGTCGTACAGAAGATACGATCAACATGAAGATGTTCACCGATGTTGACTAGTCCATCTCACGTGATGATCGGACACGACCTAGTTGATTCGGATCATGTTTCACTTAGATGACTAGAGGGATGTCTATCTGAGTGGGAGTTCATTGAATAATTTGATTAGATGAACTTAGTCTAAAATCTTTACAATATGTCTTGTAGATCAAATGGCCCACGCTAATGTTGCCCTCAACTTCAACGCATTCCTAGAGAAAACCAAGTCGAAGATGATGGCAAGAACTATCCGGACTGGGTCCGAACCCGAGGATCATCCTCATAGCTGCCAAGAAAGATTATGTCCTAGAGGCACTGCTAGGTGAAGCACCCATCCTGCAGAACCAAGACGTTATGAACGCTTGGTAGTCTCGTACGATGATTACTCCCTCGCTCAAGGCGGCATGCTTTACAGCTTAGAACCAGGGCTCCAAAAGCTGCTTTTGAGTAACACGGAGTGTCGGTGTACTAGAGTAGGGTACCCTAGTATCCCGAACTCGCACGGACAGTTGTAGCACTCGCTGGCAGGGCTGGCCTGATGACCGCTAAGATCTCAGCGGCTCCTTTGGAGCCATTCAAGAACGGTGATCAAGACCCCGACAAGAGGAGCTTGTCGGGAAGGCCACTCAGTGGCGAAGGAAACAAGGCCCCGCAAGAGGAGCTTGCCGCCAAGGCTTGGTGAGCGATAAGCCCCTGCGCAACAAGGTCCTCGCCGCTGCAAGGCGCTGCCGGGCGGGCAATCTCTTCATCTCCGCTCCAGCTCACCCGCCAACGTGTCACCACGGGCTCTCCCAAGCACGCGGTCGACGAGCCGCAGCCAGCGGGAGTAGCGATAAGCGGCGCCGACAAGCTACCATCGTGGCAAACGGAGGCGACTTGACGGTCCTGTTAATCGCTCGGGCGATCGAGACGGCATTGATGACTCTTGTCCCTTGATGTCGAGTTAGGTATAGATTACTGTGACACCGCATAAAGCGTGTACCAACCTATGTTTTTACTATCTTACCCTTGTCTACTTGCCACATGTGGTGACCCCTTGTGCCTATAAAAGGAGGCCCAAGTGCAACGAGAAATGGTTCGTCCAGCTCCGCTTAGTTCATCATACTCATACTGAAACCACATTCAAGCTAGGTCTTGTAGCCCTGCCTCCCTAGCAAGAACACAAGATAATCCACAAAGCAGCAGTAGGAGTATTATCTCCGGAGAGCTCCGGTTGGGTAAATCTGCTCGTGCATCGCCGATCTGCTCTTTGTGCAATCTCCGCCCCCTCCGAACCACAAGGACCCAGGTCCCATAGGTGCTCGTGGGACACGATCCGCCTCTCCCCGACATCTTTGGCGCGCTGTAGGGCGCCGAGGCTGTGGAACCCGATCCGCGGTCACACGAGCAACTTCATCAACATCTTCGCCAACATGGCGCCAAGAAGAAGTCTTCGACAAGCAGCAGAGCCGTCTGCTGTTGAACCCACCACCACCGTAACTGCCGTGTGGTGGGGGAACGCCGCAGAGGAACCGGCGTTGTCGAGAGTCCACAATGCCGCCAGTCCAAGGACAAGGCAGCACAGCGCCGGCGCCCGAAGTCCGCACTCGCCCTTCGCAGGAGGCGCGGGACCGACAGCGCCATGATGCTCGCGCACCATACGCCGCTGGATCAAGGCCAAGCCGAGGATCCCGAGGCCTCGAGACCCGCATGCACCTCAAAGATGCCGGCACGAGTGGAGTACGGTCGCCAGGGATGCTGCTCCTCCTAACTTGGTTAGAGTCCGAGCACCTCCCGCTTCTTCGCTTCCGCACGCCGCTGCCGCCAACCACACCAGCGGAAGCCTTTGGCAAGAGCTCGCCATTTCTAGATTACCCTCCAACAAATGATAAGGTCGACGAATGGAGGGCCACACCAGAATCTCATCGCTTCGCTTAACGGCGACGCCCCACGGCAACCGAAAGTGCCTCGCAGCCGCGATAAGGCGATAAGGCGCAAGCCGATGGCGACGAGACTTGCAGGGGTGCAGCCATCGCACTCCCCTTCCCGAAGACTAAGATCGCCACTCGCCGGATCCACCTCGACAGCGACTCCATCGCGCTGCCGGATCCGCGAGCTCGCCGCGACCAGCGCCAAGTTCTCCGAGAACGGAAGAAGAAGACGCCGAACCCGTGACGAGCGCCAAGAGAAGCGTCGTCAATCTGACCAACGCGCCGGGCCCACTGTCGATATGCATGTGCTGGGGAACCAGCGACTTGTCAGACGCGTAGGTTGCCCTGCTCACTCGTGAGCTGCGGAAAGTCCGTGGTCCGACAAGAAAAACTTCAAACCAGATGTGCCGAGAAGTATGATGGCAGGACACACCATCGGAGTTCCTCAAAGATCTACACCATCGCGGTGCAGGCCGAGGGGGACGAGACGACAAGATCCTCGCCAACTACTTTCCCCGGTGCTCAAGCCAAACGCCGATCTTGGCTCATGCACTTGCCGGATGGCTCTATTTCTTCTTGGGCAGACTTGTGCCACCAGCTTGTTGGCGCCTTCACAGCGGCCATAAGCCTCATGGCCAGGAGAGTGACCTCCACCTGCTTGCCTGTATGAGGAGAGTCCTCGCAAGTTCGCCCAGAGATTCAGCCGAGTACACTACAACATCCCAGACGCTCACCCTGCCAAGGTGATCAGGCATTTCATCAAAATGTACGAAACCGCAGGATGAGGGAGGAGATGGCGATGTGCAAAGTGAAAGACGCCACGAAGCCTCTACGCCGGCCGACAAGTGTGCACGCTACTGAAGAAGGAAGAAGACTCTCAGAGAGAATGTGGGAGCAGAGTCTGACAAGGAGGAGATCGCCTGCAAGAAAGAGCCAAGCAAAACAACAGGAGGAAGAAAACCAAGAAGTACTAGTTGTCGAGCAGTCCGCAAGGATGGTGCCGCCAACAAAGCTAAGGCTGGTGGCTCCGCAAGGAGGTTGCCGTTAACGCCGACCGCCAAGCTGTGGCGGCCGCCGACAAGCCCGACAGCCCAACAAGCAAGATTGCAAAATCCACCGCACTAAGGGCCACGATCTCCAGAGCTGCAAGAAAGTCGAGCAGCTTGTTGAGCTACAAAGAGCTGAATACGAGCGGCGTAGACAAGGAGAAAGCCCAAGAAGGTGCAGCTGCAGCAAGTAAGAAGAGACCCGGTCGGGAGGACGCCTGCAAGGCCAAGCAATGCAAGGAGACAGACCTCCTCGTGGCCGTGACAAGGAAGAAGACGAAGATGAAGATGGCGAGGACATGGAAGACGGCGAAGCGATTTGAGCAGGAGTTTCAAAAGGCAACAGAGGTCCTTTATGCTGACGGTGGTGCTTCTCTCGATACCGCACCGCCAACTCAAGCAATGGATGCGTGAGGTGAATGCAGCAGAACCATCCATAGAGTCACGCAAACCTCTCAAGTGGTCCAAGACGCCCATCATCTTTGACATTGAGGATCACCCCGATCGCATCATCGGGTCGGGTGCTTGCCGATGTTGGTCTCACCAACCATCCGCAACCTCAAAGTCACAAAGATGTTGGTTGACGGCGGGCCGACCTGAATTTGATTTCCTCCGCAGTGCTCCGTAAACTTCAAACTCGACAACGAGCTCAAGAAACCGGTACTTTCCAAGGAATCAACCCAGAAGGAGCAAACCCAAAGGGAAGATCACGCTGCGGTAATATTCGGCAGCAAGCTCAACTTCAGAATCGAGAGGGTCACGCTTGACGTCGCCGATTTCCCATTGCCCTACAATGGCATACTTGGTCGCCCAAAGACTCGCCAAGTTCATGGCCGCCTCATTATGCTTACAACCTACTCCAGATGCCCGCCCGATAAGCGCCATTTCTGTCCATGGTGATAAGAAGGATGCACTTATCTCGCGCCGACAAGATTTACCGGATGCAGCAGCCGCCACAGATAGCAAATCACTTGTCACCAAGCTCCCGGGGAAGAAGAAGACCACCAAGTCCGCAAGAGCTCGTTGCCCACTCCGCAAGCGCACCTCTTCGAGTGCTGCGCTACTGCCGAGGACACACCATCGAGCTCCACCGCAAGTGCAAGAAGACGATGGCAGCTCCGCCAAGACCAAGAAGGTGCCCGCCAAGGAGGACGGCGCTGGTGGTACCTTCACCATCGCCACGCTTGATCCTAAATAGGAAGGCGAGCTCAGAGCTTTCTCGGGCGAATGTCGATGTGTTTGCATGGCAACCATCCGACATCCCCGTGTTCCTGTGAAAGTAATTGAGCACCACCTAGCTGTTCCGTCTCACGCGCGCCCGCCAAGCAAAAAGTTAGGAAACAGCAAGTGGAGCGCCAAGAGTTCATAGCGTAAGAAATCAAGAAATTGGAAACAGCAGGCTTGTCGAGGAGTCCTCCACCCCACGTGGTTGGCCAATCCGTAGTTGTATCAAGGCTAATGGGAAATGGAGACTTTGTATTGACTTCACCGATGTTAATAAAGCTTGTCCCAAAGACCCATTTCCTTGCCGCAGATCGACCAGATTGTTGACTCCACGGCTGGGTGTGATCTGCTTTCATTTCTTGACGATATTCAGATACCATCGATCTTCATGGCGTAAGAAGATGAAGAGAAACCGCATTCATTACACCATGTGGCACGATCGCTTCATACGGATGCCTTTCGGTTTGAAGAATGCCGGTTCAACCTTTGCAAGAGTAGTCCATGATGCCTTCGAGCCACAAATACACGTAAATGTAGAAGCTTCACATGGACTATATAGTGGTCAAGAGCAAGGACAGAGCAACTCGTTCAGGATTTGATGAAACATTTGCAAATCTGCGCAAGATCAACCTCAAGCTCAACCCCGAGAAGTGCGTGTTTGGGGTCCTTCCGCAAGCTTTCGGTTCTTTGTGTCTCAACGGGAATTGAAGCCAATCCCGACAAGATCAAGGCCATTGAGCAGATTGAAGCACCAAAGCGCCAAGGATGTCAAGGCTTGCCGGTTATGCGGCTGCTCTCAAGAGGTTCATCTCTAAGTTCTGCTGAACGCTACCGCCGCTTTTCAAGATTTTGAAAAGGCAGGTCCAATGAAATGGACTCGGCGGAGGCTGCGCGCAGACTTGAAGAGATACTGCCCTCCGCTCCAATACTTGTCGCACCTAGGCCACAAGAGAAGTTGCTGCTGTATATAGCGGCAACCAATCAAGTGGTTAGTGCTGCGTTAGTAGCAGAGAGGAGACAGATGATGAGCCGCAACCGAGGCAAAGCGCATCCAGCGACAAGCAAGTGGCTTCGCCACAAGCTCGTCCCGATAAGGACAGATTAGCGCAGGTTGCATAAGACACAGAAGAAGATGGTGCAAAGGCCACCTACTTTGTCGGCCCTTCCGCAGGGGCTAGATCAAGGTACTGTGTGCAAAAGCTGCCGCCTCCTCATGGCCTCGAGAAAGCTGCGCCATTACTTCCAAGCACATGAGATAACAATGCCACCGCTTCACTCAAGAGGATATTGCAAAATATGTAGCAACAGGAAGGATTGTCGAGTGGGCACTGAACTGTCAAGCTTTGGTCTTAAGTTCAAAGCACTTCAACTATCCAAAGCAGAGCATTGGCGAATTCATAGCTGAGTGGACGCCAACGAAGATGAAGGAATTCGAGACGAGCATCCCCGCCAAGGAGGCAAATAAAGAGTGGTTGATGTACTTTGATGGTGCCTTCGCGCAGCAGCGCCGGTGCCGGCGTGTCGCTTATCGCACCCACCGGAGAACACCTCAAGTACATAGTCCAGATGCACTTTCCCAAGGAACAAGCAACAAATAATACCGCAGCAGTATGAAGGCTTGCTTGCCGGTCTCAAGATTGCGTGGACCTTGGGATCAAGAAGCTCATTGTCGGGGACTCGCAACTTGTCGTCCGCCAAGTAAATAAGATTATCGAGTCCGCTGATGGAAGCCTACGCCGATGAAGTGAGGAAGCTGGAAGAGCACTTTGAAGGTTCGCAATGGAACACGCTCCAAGAGCATGTAATGATATAGCCGATGGCTCTCCAAATGTGCCGACTTAAGTTACCTGTGGAACCAGGGATTTTGTGCTCAAGCTAACTCAGCCAACCGTAACACCATCAATGTGACAGAGCAAGAAAAGAAAATTGGTTTCCGGCGACTACTTTCCCGCAGAGCTCCTGAAGCCGCCGCCAAGAAGGTCCCTAAAACCAACGCAGTATCACCGAGGAGCAAGATGTCTGACAAACCATGCAGTTTGTATTGTTGAAGCAAACGCACCCGACAAGTTTCGGCTCCGGCAAGCTTGCCGGGATCATCAAGCTCCAAGGACCCATTGTGTTCTTGCCGCAGGTTGATGTTCCCGCAAGGATAGATGAGCCTTTAGTTCTTGTTGTCGAGCCACTGTGCTCCAAAGATGGGCACAAGAATCGCCCATTTCCTTCAGACAGAGAACTTCCCAAGAGCAAGAAGAAGCGGAAAAAGTAGCCCGGCAATAAGTATGTACCAGTTTGTTGACAACATCCCGCATGTAAGAAGACTCAACGGTGTGAAATTGAAGTGTATTTGCCGAAGATGGACAAGCTGCTGGCAGAGATACACGGAGGCATATGTGGTCACCACATTGGCGCTGAGAGCACTTGCCGCAAAGCTTTCGGCAAGGTTTCTTCCGCCGAAGCCTCCAGATGCAATCGCACAAGGAACAAAGTGTGAAGCGTGCAGCCCATTCCAAACAGATTCATCAACCAGCTCAAGCTCTCCAGACGATCCCTTTATCCTCGCCATTTTAGTCCGGGGCTCGACATCCTCGGCCGCCTCCGCTTCTTCGACAAAGGAATCCAAATACGGCGGCAGCAGCCTCGCAGCCTCCTCCAACCTCATGGCGATCGCGCGCCATCTCCGAGCGGTGGTGTCGCGGGTGAGCCGCCGCTTTCGCCGGCACGGATCGGCACCTCAACCAAGTTGTCGAAAAACTGCTGCGACGATGTCGCCGGGCAGCTCTCGCCAAGTTGGAACGATTCCATGGGAATCGCACAACGGCATTATCGCTGGATGCTGTCTGTTTACGTTGTTGCACAAGGGCACAACTCCCTCGCAACATGCACCACCCGTGGTTATCCACTTCAGGCTTGAACAACCCCGCAGCATGCCATCAAGCTCCAAGGTAGTGAAATTCCAATTCAGACCTGGGCGCAGCCTCATAATGTCCGCTGCTCGAATTCCCAAGCAGGCCTCCTCTCTCCTCGCAGGGCGCAATGCGGCGAAGCGAAGTCCGCGCTAATCGCCCTACGGTAAGCCCCGCTTGCCGGAGACGCAAAATCCTAGTCGTGGCAATCTTCAACTTGTCGCCCTCCGCGCCAAGTTGCTCCAATCGCTGCCACGAACTATGGGGGTCGGGCGCAGGCGGTGAAAGGCTGTGGCTCCTCCTCTAAGATCCAACACCGCCAGCTCTCCACCTCCCACTTGCTGCGCGAACTCTCCGTCAAGACACGCTCTTCTTGCCGATCCTAGAGGTCCATGCAATTCCTCCCAAGCGGCTCTCTCTCTCTACACGGGTGAGAAGTAGTGGCGAAAAGTGCGACATTTGGATGGACCCCGACGGTTCTCGCAGAGGTGTGCGAAGACGGCCATGGTGAGGATGGCGCTGGGGGTGAAGTCCAGAGGCGGAGGCCATATGTGTTCATGACATCGCAGAAGAATTAGAAAAAAGGGCAGAGCCCGCACTGTAAGAAAATCGCAAGAAGGGGTGCCCGATGGAGACCTTAGCGGATGTGGCGGCGGAGATGACCTCGGCGCTGGGTGCGCCCGGTCGCCGTCGACGTAAGAGATAGTACAGCTCCCGCAGCCCTTCCGCTGAGCAGGGATCAAGAGGGCCGCGCCTTCCGCAGCGTCGCGAGCCGCTGCGCCTCGGCCGATTTCACGCCTTTTCCCTTGTCGGCCTTCGGAGCCATAGGGAGAGGTGGTGGAGGAAGCCGACGGCGTTGGTGGCACCGGTAGCAATGGAGGGGGCGGAGCGTTGCTCTCTTTGGGCTCGAGAAGGAAGGGGAAGGCGACGGGGGTTTCTGATGTGACAGCAAAGGCAGGTGGGCATCCTGCCCCTGTTCCCCCCGCTTATAAAGGGGAGAGGGGACGGGCGTTCCGATTTTTCCCATTAAAGAAAGCTCCCACGATCTCCCCACGACGCCACGTCCCGTGCGTGCTGCCTGTGGGAGACGGTGGGGTCCAAGGCTAATAACGGCGTAATCAAGACCACGCGCGTCTGCAGACTGCTTTTGGGCCTGGCCCAACAGAGCTCGGCACTGCAGGTGGCCCAGTGCCCGGGGCTCCTGCCGGTGTACTAGAGTAGGGTACCCTAGTATCCCGAACTCGCACGGACAGTTGTAGCACTCGCGCAGGGCTGGCCCGATGACCGCCAGTCTCTTAGCGGCTCCTTTGGAGCCATTCAAGAACAAAGTATCAAGACCCGACAAGAGGAGCTTGTCGGAAGGCCACTCTGTATGCGAAGGAAACAAGGCCCGCAAGAGGAGCTTGCGGGAAGGCTTGGTGAGTGATAATCCCCAAGCGCAACAAGGTCCCTCCCGCTGCAAGGCGCTGCCGGGCGGGCAATCTCTTCATCTCCGCTCCACCACCCGCCAACGTGTCACCACGGGCTCTCCTAAGCACGCGTGTCGTCGATTTAGCCAGCAGCCAGCGGGAGTAGCGATAAGCGGCACCGACAAGCTACCATCGTGGCAAACGGAGGCGCACTTGACGGTCCCTGTTATAATCGTTTCGGCGATCGAGACGGGCATTGATGACTCTTGTCCCTTGCCACGAGTTAGGTATAGATTATCAGACACTGCATAAAGCGTGTACCAACCTATGTTTTACTATCTTACCTTGTCTACTTGCCACATGTGGTGACCCCTTGTGCCTATAAAAGGAGGCCCAAGTGCAACGAGAAATGGTTCGGTCCAGCTCGCTTAGTTCATCATACTCATACGAAACCACATTCGTGCTAGGTCTTGTAGCTCCCTGCTGTTCCCTAGCAAGAACACAAGATAATCCACAAAGCAGCAAGAGAGTATTATCTCTCCTGAGAGCTCAAGCTGGGTAAATCTGCTCGTGTGCATCGCCTCGATCCGCTTTGTGTAATCTCCGCCCTCCAACCACAAGGGACCCAGTCCCATAGGTGCTCGTGGGACATGATCAGTTCTCCCGACACGGAGCATATGAGATGTTCAAAGAGCTGAAAATGGTTTTCCAAGCTCATGCCCGGTCGAGAGATATGAAGTTCCACAAGTTCTTCAGCTTGTAAGATGGAGGAAAATAGTTCTGCAAGGAGCACATACTCAAAATGTCAAGGTTGCACAACCGCTTAACTCAGCCGGGAGTTAATCTCCCGGATGATGCGGTTATTGATGAATCCTTCGCCGCTTCCACCGAGCTACAAGAGCTTTGTGATGAACTTCAATATGTGGGATGGAAAAGACCATTCCCGAGGTATATTCAATGCTGAAATCAGCGGAGGTGGAGATCAAAAGGAACATCAAGTGTTGATGGTGAATAAAACCACTAAGTTCAAGAAAGGCAAGGGTAAGAAGAACTTCAAGAAGGACGGCAAGGAGTTGCCGCCCGTAAGCCGCTTGCCGAAGAAACCAAAGAATGGACCCAAGTCCGAGATCGAGTGCTTTATTGCAAGGGAAGTGGTCACTTGAAGCGGAACTGCCCCAAGTACTTAGCGCATAAGAAGGCCGCAACACCAAAGGTATATGTGATATACATGTAATTGATGTGTACCTTACCAGACTGTAGTAGCTCCCGGTATTTGATACCGTGCAGTTGCTCATATTTGTAACTCAAAGCAGGAGCTGCGGAATAAGCGGAGACTGGTGAAGGACGAGGTGACGATGCGTGTCAGGAATGGTTCCAAGGACGATGTGATCGCCGTCGGCACGCTACCTCTACATTTACCTACGGGATTAGTTTTAAACCTCAATAATTGTTATTTGGTGCCAGCTTTGAGCATGAACAATGTATCTGGATCTCGTTTATGTGAGATGGCTACTCATTTAAATCCGAGAATAATGGTTGTTCTATTTATATGAGATACATGTTTTATGGTCATGCCCAGCTGGTCAATGGTTTATTCTTTATGAATCTCGAACGTGATGTTACACATATTCATAGTGTGAATACCAAAAGAAGTAAAGTTGATAACGATAGTCCCACATACCGTGGTAATCGCCGCCTTTGGTCACATTGGTGTCAAGCGATGAAGAAGCTCCATGCTGATGGACTTTAGAGTCTCTCGATTATGAATCATTTGACACATGCGAACCATGCCTCATGGGCAAAATGACCAAGACTCCATTCTCCGAATAATGGAGCGAGCAACCAACTTATTGGAAATCGTACATACCGATGTGTGTGGTCCAATGAGCGTTGAGGCTCATGGAGGATATCGTTATGTTCTCACTCACCGACGACTTGAGTAGATATCGGTATGTCTACTTGATGAAACACAAGTCCGAGACCTTTGAAAAGTTCAAGGAATTTCAGAATGAGGTAGAGAATCAACGTGACCGAAAAATAAAGTTCTTACGATCGATCATGGGGAGAATATTTAAGTCATTTAATTTGGTACGCACTTAAGGAAATGTGGAATAGTTTCACAACTCACGCTACTGAACGCCTCAACAGAACGGTGTGTCCGAACATCGAATCGCACTCTATTGGATATGGTGTGATCTATGATGTCACTCACCGATTTACCGCTATCATTTTGGGGATACGCTCTAGAGACAACTACATTCACTTTAAATAGGGCACCATCTAAATCCGTTGAGACGACACCATATGAATTATGGTTTGGGAAGAAACCTAAGCTGTCGCTTCTAAAAGTTTGGGGATGCGATGCTTATGTCAAGAAACTTCAACCTGAAAAGCTCGAACCCAAGTAGGAAAAATGCGTCTTCATAGGATACCCTAAGGAAACCATTGGGTATACCTTCTACCTCAAATCCGAAGCCAAGATCTTTGTTGCCAACAACGGGTCCTTTCTGGAGAAAGAGTTTCTCTCGAAAGAAGTAAGTAGGAGGAAAGTGGAACTTGATGAAGTACTACCTCTTGAAAGTAGCACAGCTCAGGAAGATGTTCCTGTGGTGCCTGCACTGACCAGAGAGGAAACCAATGATGATGATCAAGGTACTTTAGATCAAGTTACTACTGAACTTCGTAGGTCCACGAGGACACGTTCCACACCAGAGTGGTATGGCAACCCTGTCCTGGAAATCATGTTGTTAGACAACGGTGAACCTTCGAACTATGAAGAAGCAATGGCGGGCCCAGATTCTGACAAATGGCTTGAAGCCATGCAATCCGAGATAGGATCCATGTATGAAAACAAAGTATGGACTTTGACGGACTTGTTCGATGATCGGCGAGCGATAGAAAACAAATGGATCTTTAAGAAGAAGACGGACGCGGATGGTAATGTTACCATCTATAAGCTCGACTTGTCGCTAAGGGTTATCGACAAGTTCAAGGGTTGACTACGATGAGACTTTCTCCCGTAGCAAAGCTGAAGTCCGTCCAATCATGTTAGCAATTGCCGATACTATGATTATGAGATATGGCAAATGGACGCCAAAACGGCATTCCTTAACGGCCATCTTAAGGAAGAATTGTATATGATGCAGCCGAGGGTTTTGTCGATCCTAAGAATGCTAACAAGGTATGCAAGCTCCAGCGCCCATCTATGGGCTGGTGCAAGCATCTCGAGTTGGAACATTCGCTTAATGAAATGATCATAGCATTTGGGTTTATGCGACTTAGGGAGAAGCCTGTGTTTACAAGAAAGTGAGTGGGAGCTCAGAGCATTTCTCATATTATATGTGGATGACATACTTTTGATGGGAAATGATATAGAACTTTTGGACAACATTAAGGCCTACTTGAATAAGTGTTTTCAATGAAGGACCTTGGAGAAGTTGTTATATATTAGGCATCAAGATCTATAGAGATAGATCGAGACGCCTCATAGGTCTTTCACAAAGCACATACCTTCATAAGATATTGAAGAAGTTCAATATGGATCAGTCCAAGAAGGGTTCTTGCTCTGTGTTGCAAGGTGTGAAATTGAGCTCAGCTCAATGTCCCACCACGCATGTAAGATAGAGAAAAGATGAGTGTCGCCCCTATGCCTCAGCCATAGGGTCTATCATGTATGCCATGCTGTGTACCAGACCTGATGTAAACCTTGCCGTAAGTTTGGTAGGAAGGTACCAAAGTAATCCCGCATGGAACACCGGACAGCGGTCAAGAACATCCTAAAGTACCGAAAAGGACTAAGGATATGTTTCTCAGATATGGAGGTGACGAAGAGCTGCCGTGAAGGGTTACGCCACGCTAGCTTCGACACAGATCCTGGATGACTCTAAGTCACAAACCCGATACGATATATTTTGAATGGTGGGCAAAGCTGGTGCAGTTGCAAGCAAAGCGCCGTGGCGGGATCTACATGTGAAGCGGAGTACATGGCAGCCTCGAGGCAGCGCATGAAGCAATCTGGTGAAGGAGTTCATCACCGACCTTGAGTCATACCCAATGCGTCGGGCCGATCACACTCTTCTCGGACAACACCGAGCTATTGCACTTGACAAGGAGCCCAGTGTTTCACAAGAAGACTGTGCACATCAAGCGCCGCTCAACTCCATTCGTGAAAATGTTCAAGATGGAGACATAGATATTTGTAAAGTACATACAGACCTGAATGTAGCAGATCCGTTGACTAAACCTCTCCCTAGAGAAAAACATGATCAACACCAGAACTCTATGGGTGTTTGATTCATCACAATGTAACTAGATTATTGACTCTAGTGCAAGTGGGAGACTGTTGAAAATATGCCCTAGAGGCAATAATAAGATGGTTATCATTATATTTCCTAGTTCATGATAATTGTCTATTGTTCATGCTATAACTGTGTTATCCGGAAATCGTAATACATGTGTGAATACATAGACCACAACACGTCCCTAGTGAGCCTCTAGTTGACTAGCTCGTTGATCAATGATAGTCATGATTTCTGACTATGGACATTGGATGTCATCGATAACGGGATCACGCCATTGGGAGAATGATGTGATGGACAAGACCCAATCCTAAGCATAGCACAAGATCGTAGTTCGCTTTGCTAGAGCTTTTCCAAATGTCAAGTATCATTTCCTTAGACCATGAGATTGTGCAACCCCGGATACCGAGGAGTGCTTTGGTGTGCCAAACGTCACAACATAACCGGGTGACTATAAAGGTGCACTACGGTATCTCCGAAAGTGTCTGCTGGGTTGGCACGAATCGAGATCGATTTGTCACTCCGCATGACGGAGAGGTATCTCTCGGGCCCACTCGATAATGCATCATCATAATGAGCTCAATGTGACCAAGTGTCCGTCACGGATCATGCATTACGGATGAGTAAAATGACTTGCCGGTAACGAGATTAAACGAGGTATTGGGATACCGACGATCGAATCTCGGGCAAGTAACGTACCGATTGACAAAGGGAATTGTATACGGGATTGATGGAATCCTCGACATTGTGGTTCATCCGATGAGATCTTCGAGGAGCATGTGGGATCCAACATGGGTATCCAGATCCCGCTGTTGGTTATTGGCCGGAGAGTCGTCTCGGTCATGTTCAGATGTCTCCAACCCGTAGGGTCTACACACTTAAGGTTCGGTGATGCTAGGGTTGTAGAGATACTAGTATGCGGTAACCCAAAGTTGTTCGAGTCCCGATGAGATCTCTTGACGTCACGAGGTGTTCGGAATGGTCCGGAGGTGAAGAATATATATAGGAAGTCCAGCCGCCATCGGGAAAGTTTCGGGGTCACTGTATTGTCTGGGACCACCTGGAAGGGTCCCGGGTCCACCGGTGGGGCCACCTATCCCTGAGGGCCCCATGGGATGAAGTGGGAGGGGAACCAGCCCATGGTGGGCTTGTGCGCCTGGGCCCTCCCCGCGCCTGTGGTTGAAACCCTAGGGGTGGGGGCGCCCCACTTGGCTTGGGGGGGAAGCCACCCCCCTTGCCCCCCCATCTAGATGGGATCTAGAGGGGCCGGCGCCCCCCTGGACCCCTATATAAAGAGGGGAGGAGAGCTGCGCACCCAGTCCCTCGGCGCCCCTCTCCTCTCCAACACCTCCTCCTCCTCCGTGAGAGCTTGGCGAAGCCCTCGCCGAGATCCCTCACTGCATCCACGACCACGCCTGTCAGGCCGCTGGATCTCCATCAACCTCTCCATCCCCTTGCTGGATCAAGAAGGAGGAGACGCCTTCCCAACCGCACGTGTGTTGAACGCGGAGGTGCCGTCCTGCTCGCACTAGGATCATCAGGATTTGGATCACGACGAGTACGACTCCCTCAACCCCGTTCCCTTGAACGCTTCCGCATGATCTACAAGGGTATGTAGATGCACTCCTCTCTCTCGGTTCTAGATGACTCCATAGATTGATCTTGGTGAAGCGTATAATTTTTTTTATTTTCTGCAACATTCCCCAACAACAAGCACATCAAAGACAAGAGGATGCCAATGCAAAACAGAAAGTTGATATAGAAGAGCTCTTCAGCACAGCAACATTTCAGATGACCGATACAGGGGAGAAAGCCTCTAGACATCGTGACCGTGACACACCCAAGGCTGGTATACAAAGCAAAGAAAAGTGGACGACAAACGGATATCCCAACCATCAAGAAAGGTAAAATTCAACAAGAACTATTTTTCCAAAATTTATAAGAAATGTACTGCCCAGCACAACCTGCCACAGTAATACAAGAATTACAAGCAATGAACCATGCTTTTCCTTTTTCATGAAACGCAGGAAACAAACGAGGACGGTCATGCCGAAGAACAGCAAGGAGTACAAACAGAACAAACCAAAAAACAAGGGCAAATGGCGACTAAAATGGTACCTAGTACGCCGACCAAAGAGAAGTCTTCACGTGACAAACACAACCGAGAAGACATGCCACCAGCATCGAAGACCAACGAGGTAAAGCTACACGCACCTGCTCCTACAACGTTAAAACAAAAAAGTTATGGATGCACAGATGAAGTCCAAACTTTATTTACATTTTTTGATTGAACAGAAGAAAGAAACAAATGAAGCAGAAGTTGTGCCTCAAGAAGCGATAGAAAGTGCTGCTACCGCTCGACATTGTACAAAAACTCCAGAAGACAGAGAAGAAGTGACAGGAACGGCAAAAGAGAGATTGAATGTAGAGGTCAAGCTACAAAACCTCTTTCTATAGCATATAAAACAATGCACCCACCAGAAAGAAAAACAAACACATTTTAATTACTTTTTTGTGTTCCGACAGATGCAAGAAACAAAGGAGAGGACCAATATTCAAGACCAACAAACACAACAACACAAGGGAATGGAACAAGCAGAAGATGTTCTTCCAACAACGGACACCGTAACCGCCGTAGACCAAGCCAGAAAACCTTCACTATCCGAGCAAAAAATATCAGGGATGCCAATGTCGACGCAAAAGACTAAAAAGGTGAAGTAAGATAACATGCTTTTAAGGAAATTAGATATTTGAGTGAAAAAAGACACAAATGCAATCTCATTTACCTACCTCTATGTCTCAATAGCCACAAGACAAAAACGACGACACCACGGATGAACAAAACAAAAAAGATCCAGACGAGCTCCAAAAACCTCCACTCACTGAAGAAAAGCTCGAAGAGGCAACACCGGCGGAAACGACTGAAAAGGTGAAGCTACAAAAAAACGTTCAAAGACACACTAAACATTTGAGTATTTTTCTTAGGGAACGGACACTAAACTACAATGTAAATAACGAGCATATTTAATTATTTTTTAACCACGCTTTTGCACGACAACGCAGAAACCTCAACAAGACACGCACGCAGACACAAGCAAAGAAGCAAAGGGCCACGGTGCATTGGAAGACCATGCAGCAAACATTCCAGAGAGAGTCAGACAACAACAAGAAAAACGTCGCACCATCAGACAAGAAACATTGTGCTGTAAAAGATGTTGCCGCCACAAACACGACGATAAGCCAGGACGGCACTCAAACAGAACGTGAACCATTGATCATACAGAACCTGGCCATCGAAGAAGGCACAAAAGATGAAGGGATCAAACGCCTGTACAACAACGTCATGACAGCGAATGAGGACAAAGGGTAAGTTCATGTTACCACCAACGAATTATACTCTTCCAATGATTTTATCCCGTAAACATTTTACATGTATACCTGTAAATATATAAATATATATATATATGTGTTGCATGCACGAGATTTTTATAAATACAGAGACGTCAACAGTAACGGTGAGCCTCATGGTAGAAAGCTTCAAGTCTGGAAAGGCAGTGCGCAGCGAAACCATGGCAATCATGCTACAGATGTTGAAAAAGCAATTCAAGGGCACAAAGAGAAAGATTCTATCAACATACAACACCGTAAGTAAACCTTAAGTTTCAACAATGAATATCACTCTATCGATCAATCAACCTTTCTGTACAATTGAATTTACAAATCTCTTTTACGCACATGTGACAAAAAAAGCAGGCATCAATACGCATGGCCAACCACGAAGATCCATTGGAGTTCAAAAATAAAGAGGAAGCACACATCAGAGACAAGACAATGCCTAAAAGGCTTAAAAGATTCCTTGATCTAGAAGAAGGAGAGCAACTACAAGATTTCGACATAGTAAGCACATCTCATGTTACAGATAAGAAATACAATCTCGGCACTACAATTCCTTCTAACGATCAACAAATCATGACTAAATCCAAGAAGGATCCCTTATTTATTTATTTTGCATTTTGCAGTTCTTTCTACCAGTTTGCATAGGCGGGCCTGTTCGAGAAGGAGTTGTGGGCCACTACTTTGTTGTTACAATAAACATGAAAAAAGAGCGCTTTGAACTCCTTGACTCTTTACCAGATGAATATCAAGGCACAATGGATTACTTCAACACAGTAACAAGCAGAGTAAAGAGGATTTGGAAGCAAATAAGAAAATTGCTCCAGCTGTCTCCAAGTAGTATTGACCATTTCGAAAAGGTCAAAATGCAGGTACCACTTTAGGGAGGAACGTAAGCACTACAAACCTTTCTCCTTTTCCTTACTCACTGTAACAATTAAATTATTAATGCAATCCATAAAAAACATAGGACGTTAGGAAAACTTCACCTAAACTGCCCAACCATCTTTGGACAACGAAAATAACCAATCATCCTTCTACTGCAGACTGACCGTATGCTCTATATGTTCATGAACGCAAAGCACTACAATCGACGATGGAGAAACAAGTGTACCTAATGTAAGAACAAGTCCCAGAGTTGAGGAAGAAAATTTTCTATCAAATAATCAGCCAATACAGAGATACGGCCGCACTGTCATTAATCAACTACACCAAAAGTTTCTCTTTCTGAAGACAACAAAGTAAAATTCTACTTATATAATTTTCAGAGACACACCAATAATTTTTTATTTTTTATTTTAACAGATATGCTGAACTCTGAGGTCGATATGGAAGACAGTGAAATGCAATGAATACATTGTGACATAATTCAAGAAGAGATTCCTCCAACTCCCGAGCACATTGGGACGAGCGCTCAAGAGATGCAAGCTATTGACATTAATGACACAATCAGCGATGAGGAGAAACAAGATTATCATGTGAGCAGAAAGGATACCACCAAAGCGTCTGAAGAAGCACTCACGGAATAACAAGCCCAGACAGATGCTGGTTTACAGAGGGAACAACACGCGCAGCTGACAATCGATTTACAAAAGGAAGACGAATGGAAAGATCCATCGATAGAACCTGCATGCACCACCCCAGATAAAAAGACAGAACACATAACATGCTCTCCTTTAGAAGGTGATAACAGGACAAAGAGCGTACCAACTAGCCAACAAGAGCTTTCCAAACAGAACAAGAACCCTGTTGACGAAGATCGCAAACCAGGAACATCACCCGAGGTGAAACATGCATAAGAAGAAAAGTAGCAGAAAAAGAAGGATTTAACAGAAAAGATACTTGAACAGAGGAAACGCGATGCTGCAATCTCAGTAGAACCGAGCATCAAAAACAACAGCACACAAAAGGAATCACCAACACCTAGGCAGCCTAATGAGTAGGCGCAATTAGGTCACGACAAGAAAAAGGCAAGGCATCTTCCAAGAGTACAGACAAGATCCCCAAAACCCTCAACGATTCAATCATCAGAGATCAGTTCAGCAAACATAATCTCAATTAAGAGGCCATTCAAACGACCAAGCAAGGAACCTGGGAAAGTCAAGGTTGCATCACTTGTTCCAGGAGATTTCATTTACAGAGAAAAGGCCATACAACTCTGTAGATATCTGATGATCCGACAAGGATAGAGAGAATGCGCAGGGTAAGCAGATTCTCCTAGTTCATGGAAACAATTACTGAGAGCTACAGATTCTCTAACATCCAACTAATAATTCACTCACCTACTTCCAAACCCTCCTTGCAGACAAGTGCTATATAAATATAAAATCTCAAACCGAGAAGACTGCATTTCAGCAAAATCCTTCATGGAACAAGCAGGAAAATAAGAAACACAGATGGAGGGCTCCATGCTAAACGCGTTACTGGAGGAATGGAAAGAACAAGAACAATTCAAACCAGATGACACAATTGTACTCCCTGCAGGTTTCGCAAATGTATGCATACCTCACCCACAAAAACACCACCGCCATTACTACGATAGAATATTTAACTGAAACCACACACTCTCTTCCTTGAAGTTGGTGCTCAGTCTCAATTATGATAACAGAGAGCTATCAGAATTCAACGAGGACGAAGCACTAAAAGGATTTGAACTCCTCGTGGGAGGTAAAGACATCCTCCATTCGAAGATGGTAAGTTCACTATTATTACTTAGAACATGACCTATTCTCTTTGAGCTTCAACGATAAACTGAAATTCAATTTTTACATCAACAATGATCTCCTCTCTCAATGTAGATAATGATACCTCATCACACAAACAACCACTACACGCTCTATGTACTGAAAAAGTACATAGATAGCATCGACATCCTTGACTCACTGAACTACGTAAACTACGCTGATTTGTCTTGGAGTCAACACCACGTGCATCGAGAAGAACTGGTACGTACTTTTTGTACATTGATTTCCTCTTTTCCTCATGATAGTATGATACTCTTACTTTCCTCAATGCCGCACCCAAACAAAAAAACCATAATGCAATAATAGATGAGAAGGATGTCAGTGCTGATGAACAAGCACCACGGACTAAAAAACAAGAACGAACCAGACTGGGAAAGGATAGCAGAAAGGTCTCACAGGGTCTGCACACCAAAGCAAGAAGGAACACAATGTGGTCACTTCACGGCCCAATTTATGAAATACTATAATGGGAAAGAACTGGTCAAGGACAGAGAGGATTTTCATGTAAGTTACCACTACATACACGTCAAATAACTTGATTTCTTTATTACCGTAATTAGTTTATTAACAATTGTGAACAACACGTAACTATAAACCATACATTTTCACATGCCTGCAGCCCAGCAAGGTCGATGCCAAATGGAAACCGGAGTACGTATACACACTCATATTTGGTAAAACCAACCAAATAAAGGACCATCAACTTCCTGGAAAACTCAAAGATTACAAACCAGAGACTACAAACCTTTTTCACCCATGAAAGGTAATATAACTATTTTCATTTTTACCATCAGTCAACATTACTAGAGCTTCAAATATTTCTTTTAGAAACAACAGCCATAATTTTTTATCTGCTTTGATAGAGCGAGACGAAAAAACCAGCATCAGTCAGAGAGCAGCAAGAAATACCCGCAACACCGGCATTCGTTTCTACACATGGATAAGGCAAACGAGCTCTACAACATAGTCATGAATGACACATGGCAGGATGAATTCAAAAGGTAACTTGTTTCCTTTTACACCTCAAATTAGTTAAAGTTAGGCAGCAATCACACAAATCGGAAAGGAAACGGGAAAGAACCTTAAATTCCTGTTTATCAGCTTACTTAGTTAATGACTTTCTCAACAAAAAATTCTTCTACTGCCCTGTATGTAAGTAGAAAAGTAGTATTCTCGAGAGATCAACCACAGAGCAAAAGCACAACTCTTATTGGATCAAAGCTAAAGGAAATATTTGGGCCTGCAAACAAGAAACAACGTCAAGGAATGGAAAAGAAGGTGCTCGATGAGTTAGCAGAAGCATGGGAAAGCAGCAACCAAACTATACACAAAAGACATAGACTATTATTAGGCCCAAGCTTTGCAGAGGTAAATTTCAAAAAAAATTCACAGTGATCATATAAACTCATCTTTTTCGAACTATTGTTTAATCTCTTGGTACCGATCTATTTTTTCTAACTCATTTTTATCATTTTTTATTTGTTGCGTGCAGCACATTCTGGGTTTAAAGGATAAAACAAAATCTATGAAGGACTTCAGAGATGATTTCACACGAGAAAAGGATGTCCTGGTTCCTTTGTTCCTTAAGAAATGTCAATCAGAGAAGCTCAAAACAACAAAAATGGTAATAGTGTTTTCCATACAACAAAATAAAAATAAGCATTTCAAACAGAATACTATATTCTAAACTCTCCTCTAACAATAAAACTTTTGTGCCACAGGTATTCATGCCATTTGAAAAGAACACCGATACACACTATTGGTGCTCGACAGATATAGAAGGAAGCTTCAAATCATCAAACCTAAAGAAACCTCTCTTGAATAATTGAAGAAGCAAGAATACCTGAAAAATCAACGTGATCGACACGTGCATGATGGAAAACTAATTAAGCAGATTGCTAACATGGAAAACAACGAAGCCATCAAAGAAAAGGAGCATAACAAATACCACAACCATAAAGACAAACTAGTAAGAATTGTAAATAACGCCATCTTTCAGTTTTACAAATTACACTACATGTCTCTAAAACAAAACAAAATGCAATTCCTGTGTTCCTGTGTATAAAGAAGTATACGGAATATTACTGGGTGAAAAATTCAAAAAGGAAAAGACTAGATGGGATGTTGAATTTTTATAGGGCGTTCCAAAGGTGAACAAAGGTGAAACCCCGTTTGCTGTTCTAAGGTTCGCGCATCTCTTTGATGGCAACCACTTTGTCGAAGAGATAGATAATTTCAACTTAAGTTTTTGCTTAAAACTCGCAATAAATCTGCTAGGTATCATACAACTGCATGACCTAATACTGATGTGGTTTTTCTCCTTTTTTCACTAAACTTTTTATAGGATGGCACAGAATAATGGAAAGCACAACAACTGTGCGGGCTACTATTTAGCGATCAGAATACAATCGAACCCAGCGAAATGGGCGATGAGATTAGAAAGATCTACAACGACATCACTGAATAAAAAGTTGTTGATAAGCGAATGAGCCTAGCTCCATCGAAACATGAGAAGACGGTTTAACCGCACATCATACTGTAATAATGAAGCAACAGACTATTTTTATTGATGTAGTTCCTTGATTCTTCAGTAACCAAGCATTCGAACACAAGCCAGTGCCCATGCCCCAACTAGCAATCCAGGAGGTTGATGACCATGCCCCATAAAGCCCCAAGTCCGTCCCTAGACATACGTGCGTCACGTCGACACGCAGTGACTCTACATACTACTCATGCGTGACCGTCGGTGACTTTGATGTTTCACAAACATTCCCCCTTTCTGAAACCGTGTGCTACCGAATGCCACCAACCTACAGCATGAGTCTGGCGTGAGTATAAACGTGACTCTTTAAATGAGTATTCAAACAAATGCATGTGGTTCCACCCACTCGCGCCGTTAGAGACCTCACACCTGTGCATCCACAATGGTGCCTTCCTACCTCAGTATTAGCAAGCAAGCCTCTCCGACCACACCACCATGCATCCAGAGGGTTAAGGGCCAGTGATGCCTCTCAAAGCCCCACACCACTCCATGCCCGTGATGCTAGACACGCATGACTCTCTAGAGGCTTCACAACCGTGACTCCCTAACTTCGTATTCGGAAGCATGCCTCTGGTATCACACTTTTGAACATCCACAGGATTGATAGCTATTCGCAACAACAAAAACCCACTTCCGTGCCTCTTGGGTCTTCACCTCCGTGCCTAACGTGTCACGCCCCGCGACTCTTACATGGTCACGGTACCACGCCCATGTCTCTTCACAAACGTCACAACAGTGCATCTCTAACCGAGCATTCCAACACATGCCTCTGAGACCACACTATTGTGCACCCACAACGTTGATACCCATGCATCGAGAAGTCGCAATCCCGTGCCTTGCGTACCTGCATCCAGGTGACTCTCTCACATGACACTTGCCATGACTCTTATACGCCCCATGATGTCGGACAACCTTGACTCTACACACTTCCAAACTGTGACCCTGTAACTATGTATTCGAAGCTCAACTCTGCTACTCCGTCTACGTGCCTCCGGCCCCTGTAGTAACACACGCGGGTGACTCTAGAGACTGCAAACTTGTGCCTCTCTAACTGTGTATTCCAACCCATACCACTCCTACCACTCCTCAAGAAGCCACGCTTGTGTGCACAACTAAACTGTACTCAGCGCAAAAAGACTGCTTTGCATTTTGTTGTTTTTACAGTAAAAAGAAACATTACTACTTCAAAATCACATGATTGCTAAATAAGCATAGTACTTAGCAAGCTAAATAACTTGCTCAATCACATAAACAAACTACAACTTGACATAAGGAAACTTGTTTAACCTGATACAGATGACATTAGAAACTGCTTCGTTCTAACAGAAGTAAACTACGAACCTGATACAATAGAAAGGACAAGCATAAACACAAGCAACTCCACGACCAGTGTTCTATGTTTTCGTCATCACTAGTATCCGTAGTAAGGATCGTCATAATTCTTCTCTGCCTCTTTTGCACTCTCCAGACCTTCTCTGATGTTTTCAATTCTCTTCCACGACTCGTAGGTTGCGTACGCATCTATCGCTGCATACTCAATGAGGTAATTTGGTAGTGGGCTGATCCCCCACAGTTTATGGTCTTCAACCCTATCAATCATATCCTTCATCTGTTTGTAGAATGGGTGGATCACGCTCCCTGCAACATCAGCCAAAGAGTGGTACCTCTTTCTTCCCTTGAAAGGAACTCTCCATTTGCTGGATGTCGATGTACTTGTCGGGGTTGATATCCAAACCAGAACTTCGTAGCATCTCTTTGTCACCTTCAATACTGAAGCCGACAAAGGTGTAGAACCTGTCCTCCTTCAGGAACGGGCGCAGGCTCTTGGGCCTGCAGGGGGGATGACACAATTAAGGTGGATCCATCAAGTATCGATCAAGTACATGCTTATATAGTACATATAATTCATGGACGAAAAAATTTCAGAAACTGCTATGCAGAGTTCAGAAATAAAATACAAGCACAACATGTTATTTTTATTTTTGGTATTTACACTTGAATCAATTACCTATCTAATTCTTAGCCACGTTAACACATCAATTCAAGAAACTGAACTACACTAGAACATGAAATATAGAAAAATACACTAGAACAGAAAGTACGCTAGAACATCAAGTTCAGAAAATAATCTCGTACATCAAATCCATAAATTAATCTAGTGCATCAAATACATAAACTGATCTAGTGAGTCAAGTTCAAAATCTATTCTGCTGTATCTACTTTAGAAACTTCACTGATACATCAAGTCAATAAACCAATTTAATCAAATTTCACGGTGAAAAGCTAATTAAACAGAAGCATGGAGAGGTTGAAACTGTAGGATGGTTCACCATTTTGTTGCCGCGGTGATGTGATATACCAAACAGAGTTTCTCCATGCATAACTGTAGAACCGCTGCCCTCTGCGGAGGTTCGTCCTCCCTGGTATACTCGACATCAACGCCGATGTACCGAGGGTACAAGCCGCAGACCCTCTTCAGGATCCTGTTGATCATCTTGTCGGCTTCCTCAGGATTGCTGGTGCATACGACATCCAGCTTTTCCTTGCCATGGATGTCAACCTCCTTGAGGTGCACTTTGTAGTCGTGCTTCTGACTGGGGACCTGAACGTCGTCGACCTCCGTGCTCTGGTCGGATGTCTCACCATGGGGACGCTTGGCAGATGGTTCCTCCGCCATTACGCTCCTCCAGCGATGGCCGCCTTGACACAGAGATTGTGAGGATATGCTACTTGAGATGGAACGGCAATAGTGTTTTCGGAATTGAGCGGCTATGGAAGCGCAGTTACCCTTTTGTGCCAAGGTCTGGGTCATGGAGGAGGCGGTTGGACGCGGCCTCGTCGTGATAGTGAGGGCGGAAGAAATGCACTCGTCGTTGCTGTGCGTCGAGGCAACCGCCGAGTGGCAGTGCTCGCGGTTGCTGGGAAAAAGCAACCGTCAAATCGTCCGATTAAGCACGTAACAAAATGTTATTGCTCGCACCTTTCCCAACGCACGCGGCTACTACCAATGCTGCATAGACTTCACACATGTGGACCCACAATCGATACTCTCTGAGTACTATTTGCACCGATGCCTCTACTACCAAACTTCCCGACGCATCACTCTCACATGCCCGTGGCGACACACGCTCGTAACTCTAAAGACTTCACAACCCTGACTCTCTGAGTAAGTCTTCAGATGCATGCCCCTGCCACCACACATTTGTGCATCCACAAAGTTGATACTAGTGCCTCTAAAATTCCAACATCGGTGCCTGTAGAGCCTGGTGTTCTGTGCCTCACACGTCTATTAAGATGCTATAGCGAACAAAAAAAGACCGTCACTGCAGTGTTTTTACTTCAGTGCCTGTTGTTCCAGAATCCGTGCCTCCTGTACATTCAAAGCCCTGCCTCATGTGCGTACACCCACGTGCCTCACGTGTCACTCGCCCAGACTCTTACGTGCCCTGTAATGCCACACCTCACATGACTTCACGAACGTGGTTCTGTAACCGAGTAGTCGGACCCATGCCTCTGCCACCACACGTTTGTGCATCCAGAGAGTGCACACCCGTGACTTGAGAAAACACACGTACGTGCTTGTTGTGGATTCACCTTTTCTGCCTTCCGTGCCTGAACCAACGTGCCTCACGTGCCTAACGTAACATGCGTCGTGACTCTTACATGGTCCCAGTGCCACGCCCGCGTCGCTCCTGAAACTTCACAACCATGCCTTTTAATCGAGCATTCTAACACATGCCTCTCCCAACGCACTCTTGTACTACATAAACAGGGTTGATACCCGTGCCTCGAGAAGCACCATGTCCGTGCCTGGGTTGGCTTCATTTTCGTGCCTCTGCTGCTTACATCCACGCGCCTCACGAAACACTGGCCTCCTGTGCCTGCTTCTACGTGCCTGTAGAACCTGCACTTCCGTGCCTCGTGTGCCTGCATCCACATGCCTGTAGAGAGGCTCCACTTCAGCACTACCACGTGACTTCACAAATGTGGTGCCTTCATTTCTGTGCTTACACGTACCTGCACCCACGTGCCTCACATGTCACTCGCCCAGACTCTTACGTGCCCCGTAATGCCACACCTCACTGACTTCACGAACGTGGTTCTGTAACCGAGTAGACCGACCCATGCCTCTGCGGCCACACGTTTTTGCATCCAGAGAGTGCACACCCGTGACTTGAGATAACACACGTACGTGCCTTTGTGGATTCACCTTTTCTGCCTTCCATGCCCGAACCGACGTGCCTCACGTGCCTAACGTAACATGCGCCGTGACTCTTACATGGTCCCACTGCCACGCCCGCGTCGCTCCTGAAACTTCACAACCATGCCTTTTAACCGAGCATTCTAACACATGCCTCTCCCAACGCACTCTTGTACTACATAAACAGGGTTGATACCCGTGCCTCGAGAAGCAGCATGTTCGTGCCTGGGTTGGCTTCATTTTCGTGCCTCCGCTGCTTACATCCACGCGCCTCACGCGACACTGGCCTCCTGTGCCTGCTTCTACGTGCCTGTAGAACCTGCACTTCCGTGCCTCGTGTGCCTGCATCCACATGCATGTAGAGAGGCTCCACTTCAGCACTACCACGTGACTTCACAAATGTGGTGCCTTCATTTCTGTGCCTACACGTACCTGCACCCACGTGCCTCACGTGTCACTCGCCCAGACTCTTACGTGCCCCGTAATGCCACACCTCACGTGACTTCACGAACGTGGTTCTGTAACCGAGTAGTCGGACCCATGCCTCTGTCGCCACACGTTTTTGCATCTAGAGAGTGCACACCCGTGACTTGAGAAAACACACATACGTGCCTGTTGTGGATTCACCTTTTCTGCCTTCCGTGCCTAAACCAACGTGCCTTTGTGTTTGTGAGACTTCACAACCATGCCTCTTTAACCGAGCATTCTAACACATTCCTCTCCCAACGCACTCTTGTACTACATCCACAGGATTGATATCCGTGCCTCAAGAAGCAGCATGTCCGTGCCTGTGTTGGCTTCATTTCCGTGCCTCCGCTGCTTACATCCACGCGCCTCACACGACACTGGCCTCATGTGCCTGCGTCGACGTGCATGTAGAACCTGCACTTCTGTGCCTTGTGTGCCTGAATCCACATGCCTGTAGAGAGGCTCCACTTAAGCACTACCACGTGACTTCACAAACGTGGTGCCTTAATATCTGTGCCTACACGTACCTGCACCCACGTGCCTCACGTGTCACTCGCCCAGACTCTTACATGCCCGTAATGCCACACCTCACGTAACTTCACGAACGTGGTTCTGTAACCGAGTAGTCGGACCCATGCCTCTGACGCCACACGTTTGTGCATCCAGAGAGTGCACACCCGTGACTTGAGAAAACACATATACGTTCCTGTTGTGGATTCACCTTTTCTGCCTTCCGTGCCTGAACCAACGTGCCTTTGTGTTTGTGAGACTTCACAACCATGCCTATTTAACCGAGCATTCTAACACATGCCTCTCCCAACGCACTCTTGTACTACATCCACAGGATTGATATCTGTGCCTCGAGAAGGAGCATGTTCGTGCCTGTGCTGGCTTCATTTCCGTGCCTCCGCTGCTTACATCCACGCGCCTCACACGACACTGGCCTCATGTGCCTGCGTCAACGTGCATGTAGAACCTGCACTTCCATGCCTTGTGTGCCTGAATCCACATGCCTGTAGAGAGGCTCCACTTCAGCACTACCACGTGACTTCACAAACGTGGTGCCTTCATTTCTGTGCCTACACATACCTGCACCCACGTGCCTCACGTGTCACTCGCCCAGACTCTTACGTACCCCGTAATGCCACACCTCACGTGACTTCACGAACGTGGTTCTGTAACCGAGTAGTCGGACCCATGCCTCTGCCACCACACGTTTGTGCATCCAGAGAGTGCACACCCGTGACTTGAGAAAACACACGTGCGTGCCTGTTGTGGATTCACCTTTTCTGCCTTCCGTGCCTGAACCAACGTGCCTCACGTGCCTAACGTAACATGTGCCGTGACTCTTACATGGTCCCACTGCCACGCCCGCGTCGCTCCTGAAACTTCACAACCATGCCTCTTTAACCGAGCATTCTAACACATGTCTCTGCCACCGCACTCTTGTACTACATCCACATGGTTGATACCCGTGCCTCGAGAAGCAGCATGTCTGTGCCTGTGTTAGCTACATTTCCGTGCCTCCGGTGCTTACATCCACGTGCCTCATGCGACACTGGCCTGTCCCGTTGTTCTCTAACTGCCTGTAGAACCCACACTTCCGTGCCTCCTGTGCTTCCCTCTGGAAGTGCCTGTAGAACCTGCACTTCCGTGCCTCCTGTGCCTGCATCCACGTGCACTTATGTGCCTCGTGTGCCTGCATCCACATGCCTGTAGAGAGGCTCCACTTCAGCACTAACAGTCTCAACACTAAAAAAAAATATTGTAGCACACAAAAAAAACCCAAGCCAAGCATAACGAATCTTGATGCCCAAACGGACGGTTGAAGATTAGAGACGGTTCCATGGTTTCCATCTCTCCCTCCCTCTTCTACTAGCTTGCTTCCCCTTCCGCAAAGTAAATCTCGAAACCTTCATCACTCCCGCACGCTCTCCTCCTTCCTTCTGCACACAAACACAAACTCGAAATCGAGTTCGCATCACCGGACAACCGCCACCGCGTTCGCCGACCACACTCAAATCCGACATACAAACAACCACACTCTGCCCGCGACAACACCAATAACCCCGCCGGCTGCGGCGACCGACAGCGAGGACTTCAATAGCGGCGGCAGAAATCGCAACAAAAAAGGAGCAACGACACAATAAGCGGATGGAAGCAAAGAACACCGCACAAGTAACTGAAGGTAATTATCATTCTATCCCACTCCATTCCACCGGGAAGATCGTAGTGATTTTTTCACCTCCAGGAACAGCAACCCTAGCCACCGCTACCAAGGAGTTTTCTAATAACCTAAATCAATCTGCCTAACAAATTGAACTAGCGCAGAGATGAGATTTAATAGAAATGCTACTGCTCTCCGCCCTGGGATTTTCGCGATATGATTTGTGCTCAAAGATAAAAAACCTGAAACATCAGTAACTAGAATACGTCGATAGATCCAAACCTCGCAAGCATCCTGAGAGGCCAAAACTGATAACCGTACGATATTTTATACATCCCTTGTCCCGTCAATGTAACCTTTTTCAAATTAAGTGCCTCTGGTGTGAAATACCGTAAACAAAGAATAGGTGTACCATGTGCTTATAGGGTAAAGCAACCCGTGCCTCTCTATCCATGCAAATTTGTTTTCACACCACGCAGGTTTTTTTCATGTGACACTCGACTCTGCTTCTAACACATGCCCATTTTTTATGCAGCAATGACAAATCCTCACGAAGAAGCTAAAACCCAACAAAATATTGACGAAGACTCTGCTAAAGAGCATGCAATCCAGCAAGCTCCTGTCAAAGGTTTGAGCAAAAAGTCTCCACTGTCCATCCACAAAAAACTACATTGAGATATTAATAACTTAACTGCTATCCTTGACATCAATAACTTAACTATGTCTACAAATAAAACTACATGCCACTTTTTATATATTTCTTTATAGAAAACATTAAAAATGTTTGCACACTATCTTGTTTTTAATTCAAAAACAGTTTAACTTTCCCAATAAATATTGAACTATCATTGATGATGTTCCTCCCATTAAGAAATATCACCTGCAGAGTGCATTTTTGTCTCAGAAAATGCTTCACCCTAACTTCACTACCCCAGCTGCACTCATAACCATAATTAATATTTTCTTCCATCCCCAGATTAGCTCATTCAGTAACAATAGTAATAACCTATCTTAACCCAAGAAAATAAAACTAAAAATCCCCTTTGGGAGTTTCACATTCCTTATGCATAATCATGGAAGATATATATTTTAAATGTGTATCAATTATTTTCGGACAAAAAGAACATCCTTTATTGTTACCTGGTCATTATACAGGACACGAAGACGGTGATATTCAAAGCGCAGAAACAGGCAGCATGTCTCCTCATTCATCAGAAAAGGACACAAAACAAAACATGAGGAACAAACCGCCTGCGGAAGAAATGATAACTTACACCAGGCTCAACAAGAATAAACATCTATCAACAAGCAAAAAAAGAGGAAATCAGATACAAGCACTGTTTTTACTCCTGGAGCAAAAAGGCAAAAGCAAAAGGACAATGCTGAAAACATCATCGACACTAGTACCTTGCAGCATCAGCCATTACCTCTAATGGTACTCCCGCCAACAGCACCAACCGCCACGAAGAAACAAGGTGAATGCAAGAAGAATAAGAAACGACGAAGGGTAGAAAAAGAACAAGACGATACCAACAGCAAAGGTTCAGATACCAATGATGACGAGGACGACAGGGAACATGATGCAGATTTCATTCCTACAGACGGCGATGATGCCGAAGAGCATGACAGCGATGCAGAACATGACGACGATGTAAAAAAACACTTATGTACTAATTTTGAATACCACTATTAAGCACTCAGGATCTAACGTTCCTTTCTAACGAAACCCTTTCTTTTTGTCTTCTGAAACAGAACAAATCAGGACAAAAGGACAGAAAGAGGAGAAAGACAAGCGGAAAAGAATTGGCAGCACCAACAGTTGACGAAGAACAGCAAGAAACGCACGAAGAGAAATGCCAAATCAAGGCAGGGGCAGCATTCGCTCATGTCAACAAGGCATGGAATTTACTCAAAGACCGTCACAAGCAAGATATTAGGATGGCAGGATTTGGCAGCATAGAGAACTGCAAAATAACGGGCTCCATCTGCAGACCACTTGCAGCACACATCTACGACAACCTGGACACAGAAAGCATGACAATAACCTTCAGTGATGCTACCGAAGACAAGAAACTCAAGATTACCAAGGAAGCTATACACAAGGTGTTTGGATACTCAAACGGCACGGAAAAGTCAGCACCAAGGCCAGCGAAGAGCCCAACTTCAATGAAAAAACTGATGTCAGACCTTGGCTTCAAAAATACAAATTTCGGGCCAAAAGAACTATTCACGGAGCTAAATAAATTGGTGGAACTAGATGACGAACAGTCAAATAGGAAATCAGTTAAAATATTTTTCCTTATTTTTTTCCACAACGTTGTCTGCGGGTCAAGCGCTGCTATCTTCGCCCGACAAGCTATAATGGTAGAGGACATGGACTATCCAGAGATGGCAAAGATTGATTTCTGCGAGGTAATCATCGAATGCATTAAGGAAGGAGCCAAGATATGGCAGAAACACAGAAATTTGCCTCAGGAAGAAAAGAACAAAAAGCATGTCAATGGTTTGGCACAGGGGCCAGTAATCATGTACCTCGACTCCCTGCTGGTGCCAACCGACACAAAAGGAATGCGGAAGATTGCAAAGACAATGGGCAAGACCTCATTACCACGAGCAAACCATCTCAAAGAGAGTGACCTAGTGAAAATAGCTAGAGCAAACATGAAAAGGGACGGAAAAGCACGACCAGATGACTATGAATTTGGCAAAATACAGGTATAACTATATTGTACATAAATGTCACAGCCCCAGATCAGCCCTAGAGCTTGCTTGTAACTAGTAGCATTGCATCCATGCATCATGTTTAATTTCCATGAAATTTGAAATGGGGATGACCAAGCCCTAGCACCAAAAACAATTCAAATAGGTTCAACTAAGAAAATATTTTCAATGAACCAAATGGCCTTCAAAATGTTCACCATTTTGGAAAAATCTTGAAACAAGAACGAGAGATGTTGCACATTTTCCATGACATTTGGACTTTTGAATTAATTCATATGGTATTTGCTTTTGGGCATTTAAATACAATAAAATATTTTAAATGCTCAAATAATCATAAACTTAAATGTTTGCTGTTGGATATTTTCCAAACAGTGAGGCTGAAGCAAGTTTCATGATTTTTGGGGTAGCATTAGTATTTTTAATAAAGCCAAACATCTGCAGAAAATTAGAAAACTAAAACAAATAAAAACAGAGAGGAGGGAGAATAACTTACCTGGCCCAAACTTACCGGCCCAGCTGGCAGCCCACCTGCGCGGCCCAGCCCACCTAGCTCTCCCCTGTCGTCTTCCTCCTGGCAGCCAGGAGGACGAGCGCGTGGCCGCAGCGCGTCGGCACGCGCCCCGGCCACCTCCACCCTGCCTGCCTGCGTCCCCGACGCCTAGACACCTCCAGCGCCGCCACGCACCCCCCCTGGACCGCCCTCACTCTCCCGTGCCTTCTCCTCTCTTCTCTGGCCCTCTCCCTCACGCGACCGAGCGGCCTCGTCGCCACCGTCGCCGTTCACCGCGGCCACCGCCTCCCCCTTACCTCCCCGACATGCCCCCAAGCCCCGCCACTCCATCCTCGCCCTCCTCACCGAGCCTCCTGACGCCGAGCGCCCGAGGCGCCGCCCACCGTTTTCCCTCCTCGGACCCGCCCGGTCGCCGTCGCCCTGATTCGTCGGCCCGGCCGTCCCGACCTCGCCGAAGCGCCCCATCACATCGCTGTGAGCTCCTCTACCCAACCCTCTCTCCTCTCGCCGATGCCTTTTCTAACCACGGCTCCGCCGAGCCCGAGAGCTCATCGCCGCTGCCACGAGGTCGCCGCGGCTAGAGGCCCTTGACGTCGCGTCGAAAGCACGCTGTCGCCCCTCGGCGCGTTCCCGGGAACCTAGAGCACCTACCCACTCCTCCTCCCGTGCCCCAAAACGCCAAACCCGTAGTTGCCCGAGCTCCGGCCGCCGCTGCACTGCTCGCCGTCGTTGTCTCCGGCCACCCCCGCACCTCCCGTTAGCCTCCCTGGGTGCGCATGGGCACGGGCTATTCGCTGGTGCCCCTGGCGCATCGATCCGTCGACTCCGGCGAGTTCCGAGTGAACTCCGCCGCGGGTTGAGGTCACCGCCGGCGAGATTCCGGCAAGTGCCGACGTGGCCACCTTGTTAGCACTAATTAACCCCCCCTCTCTTTGACATGTGGGCCCCAGTGCCTGGATTAATTAATTTAAATTCTCTGTTAGATTAGTACTAATCTCAGGGGGCCCGCCTCAAGATTGACTTTGCCACGCCATCGCTGACCGGACCCACTAGTCGCCTCGCCCTGCCCGCTACATCGACGCAGGGTCCCACGCCAGGTTTGACCTGGACCTGGCGCCTTTGACCTGCTGACGTCACCCGATGTCATCTCGACGCAATTAACCTTTTTTCGGATTTGTTTATATTCAGGAAATTCCGAAAATGCCCTAAACTTCAATAAATCATATAAATTCAACCGTAACTCGGATGGAAATAATTTATATATGAAAATGATCAGAAAAATATGAAGAATCTGTTTATGCCATGATCATGCATGTTTGAACAAGTTAACATCACTGAATAGGATGAATCATGATTAGGTAATTTATGAAATAGCATTTGGAGTTGGAGTTCAACCTTGTTTGAATTCCACTTCAACTAACTTGGATTATTATTGCATTAGGTGAATTCAGTACCTTAATATGACATGTCATTCATGTGAATGTGCATTGCATTGATTGTGTTCTCTCTTGTTTGCCGGTAATTGTCCCCTTCCGGTAGACGATGTACCGACGATGAGTTCGATGACACCGATGAAGAACTATATTATCTTCAGAAGTGCCATGCAAGCAAAACCCCCTTGTTCATTCCGATACAATCCCACTCTCTCGCCCTGCTCTATTTTACTGCATTAGGACAACCACGACTCATGTGTTACTTGCTGCGGTAGCTGAACCCCTTGATCCTTTGCATGACTCGTCGCTCCACAAGAATTAGATGAAACCCACTAGCATGAGTAGGAATTGTTTGAGCCATGTTGTGCCTACTCATTTATGCTTGTTTGTCATGCCTGCTACTGCTTAGAGTTGAGTCGGGTCTGATTCATCGGGAATGAATTGGAATTGTTATGAACATGTCCTACCGTGTGTGAACTAAGTGTGTGAACACGATTTGGTAAAGGTAGCGGTGAGAGGCCATGTAGGAGTACATGGTGGGTTGTCTCATTGAAACCGTCCTCAGGAACTGAGTTCTGTGTTTGTGATCCATGAACAGTTACTACCACACATTGGGTTCCGTACTTTCGACCCTCTCGACTTATTAATCAACTTGATCTCTGTCCGTGAGTTGCAACTAGTCTCCGGTGTTTGTAGGTAGTGTTAGTAGTCTACCAAGTGGCACCCGTGCAGGTGGGCTTGGGATGACTAGGCACCTGGCACGGTGTACCAAGTGGCACCCGTTGGTGGGCTTGGGAACCCTGCTCACATCGCTTGGGGCCGTGAGCGACACCCGGCCGGATCTCCTTGCGGATGGAACCCGAATAGGCGATAAACCGGACGAGAGACTTGTGTGGTTAGTCGGTCGTGGCCGACTCCCTCGCCCGGCTTCCGCTTGAAGGTTGCCGAGGTACATGACGTGTCTGTAGGCGATAAGTGGCTAGAGCGTGTGTGAAGAAGTACACCCTGCAGGGTTATCATTATCTATTGAATAGCCGGATTCCTCGGATATGGAAACTTGGACCCTTGCATAGTTCATAGACAAGTGAAAGTGGATACTCTAAAATACGCAAGATAAGCGTGAGTGCTATGGATGGCGTTTCTGAGGTAGACGGGAGCGGATCCATAGTGGTGTATTTGATATGGTGAATATGTGGACTCGTAGCGCCACCTCAAAAGAGTTACTTGCAATCGTAGTTCAGGATAGCCACCGAGTCAAAGCTGGCTTGCTGCAGTCAAACTCCACCACCCCTTTTGATAATGATGCATATGTAGTTAGTTCGATGTAAGTCTTGCTGAGTACAATTGTACTCACGCTTGCTTATTTATGTTTTGCGAGAGACGTCGGCCTCGCTAGTAGTTCCACGTGGACTTCGACGTTTAGCTTGTTACCTCAGCTACGATCTTGTGCCTCGGCAGGATCTGGTAGATAGTCAGGCCGCCCTTTTCATTTATAGTTGTCTGTACTCAGACATGTTTAGCTTCCGCTTGTGCTTTGACTTGTATGTTCTGAGTGTTGGGTCATGAGACCCATGTTTGTAATACCTCGCTCCTCGGAGCCTAATAAATAATATTTGAGTCGAGAGTTATGTTGTGATGCCATGTTGTATCTACGCATATTGAGCATAATGTGTGTATGTTTGAAATGCTTGGTATGTGTGGGATCCGACAAACTAGTTGTTTATCCTTGGCAGCCTCTCATATGGGGAAATGTAGTCTCGTGCTTTCGAGCGATAGTAGTCCGCTTCTGCCCGGTTCACGAGTCCTGCTAGCCCAAAGACTACTGCTTGGACACTTGACTGGCGGCATGTGTTTCACCTCGTTCCTATGTCTGTCCCTTCGGGAAATGTCACGCGGTGTTATTCGAGTCCCGCCTAGCCTGCTACAGCCGGGATACCGGAGTCCTGTTAGCCAAGTGCTACAGCCCGAATATATACGTTGATGACCGACATGCTCGATGTGATTCATGTATGCCTGTCCCCATAGGTTAGCGCCGCTTTGGGTTCACGACTAGCCATGTCGGCCCGGTTCTTTGTCATATGGATGCTAGCGACACTATCATATACGTGAGCCAAAAGACATAAACGGTCCGGGCCATGGTAAGGCAACACCGTGGGAATACCGTGCGTGAGGCCGCAAAGTGATATGATGTGTTACATGCTAGATCGGTGTGACTTAGGATCGGGGTCCTGACAATAAATCAGTCCTTCCCTTTTTGAAAACGGTTTCCATTCTAATCAACTACATTCCACCAAAACGATGCAGACATGGAAAGGAACAGTAGAGAGGATCTTCTATGCCAACACAGCATCAACTTCGTCTTCAATTCGCCAGATAGCAGGAGAACATCGCAAACAACAGCAACACCAAAACACGACCAAACTGCTACCACCTCCACCCAAACGCCGGCGCGAACCACGTGTCGGCACCAGTGGAAGCAGGGAACCAAACAAAAGCATCAAAGACAGAGCGTAAGAAAGATTCCAAAGGATAAACAAATTGTTGGAAAAAGTACTCCATGAAGCAGAACAGATACCCACAGTAACCACCAGGGCTGAAAACCAATGCAACGAAAAGGAAAAGATATTGGATGAAAAAAAAGAACCTAGTCGTGCAACAAACAATTGCACTGGTGGATTCATTGGAACAACTCAGACAATTTCAGGACATAGTTTGCACAAGGTACCTGACAGACAACGCGACCCTGCAGACACTAGAGCAAGCAGATCCAGCAGCCTCAAGTAGACTAGCCGATGCCAACCGCACAAATGAAATCGTAGCCACAACAGAACCAAGAGAAAGGAGAAAAAAAGAAGAAGAAGAAGACGAAGATAGGAAGAGAAGAACAAAATCAAGGGACATAGGCATTGACAAGAACAAGATAAAGCGGCAAAAACAGGTAAGTAAATACTAATGCATGGTGCCATACGCACCCTAAAGCAAACCCCTGTTTTCATACCTAAACTGAAAAGAACTGCCTCAACGCTTTCAGGAACGTACCAATAGCACGGCAGGCCAAGATGAACTCCAACAGCAGGATGGTGTCAACAACCCCAAATACACGAATGAACGCAACAAACAAAGCAACCTCACAACAGACAATGCTACAACAACAACTACCCCAACACAAGCACAAGATACGATCGACGTCAGAACCTGTGAAGAGGTCAGTATGAACATCCATTTTTCCTTTCAAAACCGGATAGAGTTATAAGTGAACTGACAAACCTCCAACAAAATTTAGGCTCAGCTGAAGAACAATCAAGTCAGCAGCCCCACCAACGAAATGCAAGAGCCTAACCCACAATCAACTGTTAGCATAACAAACGACAAAGAAGAAGAAAACAACGAAAACGAGGTAAACTTACATAGCCCACTATTACCCACACCGAAAACTCATAAAAGGCAGGAAAGAAAGTGAACCGCAAACTCATATTGTTTGATCTCCAGGTATCACAAGCACTGCAAGACCAAGAGACAACCCGTGTTGAAATTGAACCCCATAGTGAACCTCAAACAGACGAAGGCGTCACAGAACAGGAACTTTGTGTACAAGAGATTTCCAGCGCCACAACATTGCAGATCACCATCACGAGTACAAAGGAGAAAGCGCAAGACATCCCAGCAGATGAGAAACAAGAGACTGTTATACCTGACAAAGAAACAGTAGATGCAGGCACAAATAACCCAGTCGTCAACACAGAGGTAAAAATTCAACAACAACAACCACTTTTCAAAATATTTTTATGATGTCTGAACTACCTAATACACCCCGCCACGTCAATACAAAGATTATAAGGGATGTCTCACCCTTTTCTTTGAACAAATGCAGGAAACAAACGAGTACGCTGATCTCAAAGATCAAGAACTTCAAACAACAACATCTGAAGAGGTGAGGTTAGACACAAATGAAGTTCAATCTATAATTTCAATTTTTATTAAACAGGAAGAGGAAGCAAGCAAAAGCACTGGCATAGACATTCAACAAGAAAAACTAGAGGACAACACGAGACAAGGAGAAGCCGTAGTACAAGCAGTAGACAGTCCTGCAACTCCAGAGATAGAGGTCTTATAATAAAAGTTTGTAACTAAACAGTCAGAAATGCACCCATTTCTTAAATATTTTTTGTGTTGGTGCAGGCACAAGAAGCTAAAGAAACCATCAACAATCAAGACCATCAAACACAACCAGAGGAGCCCAATGAAGAACCCAAACATGTTCTTCAAACGATAGACAATAATGCCGCTGAAGACCAAGCCACAAAAAATTCACTCAGGAAACAACAGATACCAGAGACAGCGGCAGCGTCAACGACTGAAAAGTTAAACTTACGAAACCTGCAACTATGAAATTATAAAATTGCTGCGTGCACAATCAAATAAACTCCAACCTACCACATTTGTATTCACTCAAATGGACTCTCACTTTGCCGCCTCTATGTTTGAACAGCTGCAAGAAAAAAATAAGGTCAGTGACGATGAACAGCAAAATAAAGAGCAAGAGAAGGACCCAAAACCACCACTGAACAAAGAATCAGCAGTAACAACAACAAATACAGAGGTGAAAACACATAACACCTCTTCATGAACTTATAGTTGAAAAACACGCATTTGACATTTCACTACTTTCCTGCATAGCAGAAAGAGGAGACCAATGAGCAAAAGGAGGACACTGAAGAAGGGCAGTATGTTCTTCAAAAGGCAGCCATCAACGTAACAGAAGACCAAGCCCAAAAATATTCACTCACCGAAAAACACGTAGCAGAGACGGCAGCAGCAACAACGACTGAAAAGGTAAAGTTACATATGTTAGTCCTATCAAAGCATAAAATAGCTATGTGAAACCTCAAATGCATTTCCACTTAGCCACCTATTTGTTTCAAAAGCTACAAGACAAAAACGACGGCAGCGGCGATGAACTACAAAAGAAAGAAGAAGAAGATGCCCAAAAACCTCCACTCAACGAAGAACAAGCACAACATTCAGCAGCAACGATTGAGGAGGTAAAGTTACATAAGCTGATTCTACAAAAATATAAAGTAGTTCCATGAGAACTAAAATGCACTCAAACTTAGCCACCTTTATGATTGAACAGCTGCAAGACAAAAACCATGACAGTGACGATGAACACCAAAACAAAGAACAGGAGGGTACCCAAGAAACTACACTCGACAAATAATAGGTGGAACAGTCAGCTTCACCAACGACAGCTCAACAGGTGAAGTTGCACAAAATATTTCCACAAAATTACATGACTTAATCACAATCAAAATAGCTCAAACAACGCACCAAATGCTTCGCTGTTTTCCCATAACAGCTGCTATAATTGAAATAAAGTAGCAAGTTAAATTATTTCAATGCTTTTTCAATGATAACGCAAAAACACGAAGAAGGCGACCACGGAGATACAAGCAATGAAGCAGACACACACATTGTTCCAGAGAAAGAAGCAGAAACCATCAAAGAAAACCCTACACCGTCGTACGATGCCAATTCCCCTGGCAGAGAGGTCAGTGCCAACCAGGTCGAGACTCAAAAACAAGACGGAAAATACCACCAGCAAGACACGATGGTTGACAAGGAAAAACATGATGCTAAGAAAGACACAGACGACTCAAATGAGGATGCAGAAAAAACTGAATAAAAGGTTACAATGCAAAAAGAGGAACATAACATGCTGCAAGAAGCAAAAGGAGAACAAGAAAGGAACACCACTGGACAGGACATATCTTCTAGCATCGAAGCAAGTAAGACAATATAAACTTAATTGCTATCTTGTGATATTGTGACTTGGAATTATTTATATTAAATTCAAAATCATCGCAGGCACAATGGAGAAAGGGGACAAAGATAGTGATTCCGTCAACAAAGCCATCGAAGACCTGTACAACATTGTATGCAAGCGATGGACACAGAGAGAAATGTAAGTTCATGCAACTAACACAAAACACATTATTACACACGATCATTTTGACTATATCATGTGTAAACTAAAACATTTTTCTAAAAATACTTTGCAGGGATGAGCTTTTCATTACAATGAACAAGTTTGATGTCAATTGATAACCTACAAGTATAGGGGATCGCAACAGTTTTCGAGGGTAGAGTATTCAACCCAAATTTGTTGATTCGACACAAGGGGAGCCAAAGAATATTCTCAAGTATTAGCAGCTGAGTTGTCAATTCAACCACACCTGGAAACTTAGTATCTGCAGCAAAGTGTTTAGTCGCAAAGTAATATGATAGTGGCGGTAATGGTAACAAAAGTAAAGACAGCAAAAGTAATGTTTTTGGTATTTTGTAGTGATTGTAACAGTAGCAACGGAAGAGTAAATAAGCGTAAACCAGTATATGGAAAACTCGTAGGCACCGGATCAGTGATGGATAATTATGCCGGATGCGGTTCGTCATGTAACCGTTACAACATAGGGTGACACAAAACTAGCTCCAATTCATCAATGTAATGTAGGCATGTATTCCGAATATAGTCATACGTGCTTATGGAAAAGAACTTGCATGCCATCTTTTGTCCTACCCTCCCGTGGCAGCGGGGCCTATTGGAAACTAAGGGATATTAAGGACTCCTTTTAATAGAGAACCGGAACAAAGCATTAGCACATAGTGAATACATGAACTCCTCAAACTATGGTCATCACCGAGAAGTATCCCGATTATTGTCACTTCGGGGTTGTCGGATCATAACACATAATAGGTGACTATAGACTTGCAAGATAGGATCAAGAACACACATATATTCATGAAAACATAATAGGTTCAGATCTGAAATCATGGCACTCGGGCCCTAGTGACAAGCATTAAGCATAGCAAAGTCATAGAAACATCAATCTCAGAACATAGTGCATACTAGGGATCAAACCCTAACAAAACTAACTTCATTACATGATAAATCTCATCCAACCCATCACCGTCCAGCAAGCCTACGATGCAATTACTCACGCACGACGGTGAGCATCATGAAGTTGGTGATGGAGGATGGTTGATGATGACGACGGCGACGGATCCCCCTCTCTGGAGCCCCGAACGGACTCCAGATCAGCCCTCCCGAGAGAGATTAGGGCTTGGTGGCGGCTCCGTATCGTAAAACGCGATGAAACTTTCTCCCTGATTATTTTCTCCCCGAAAGCCAATATATGGAGTTGGAGTTGGCGCCGAGGGCCACCAGGGGCCCACGAGGTAGGGGCGCGCCTGGGGGGAGGCACGCCCCACCTCGTGGACAGGTGTGGGCCCCTGGTCTTCATCTTTGGCGAGCATTTTTATTATTTATTCTAATATATTCCGTGGAGTTTCAGGTCATTCCGAGAACTTTTGTTTTACGCACATAAAACAACACCATGGCAATTCTGCTGAAAAACAAAGATCATCCGGGTTAGTTCCATTCAAATCATACAAGTTAGAGTCCAAAACAAGGGCAAAAGTGTTCGGAAAAGTAGATACGACGGAGACGTATCAACTCCCCCAAGCTTAAACCCTTGCTTGTCCTCAAGAAATTCAGTTGACAAACTGAAAGAGAAAAAGAAAAACTTTTACAAACTCGGTTTGCTCTTGTTGTTGTAAACATGAAAACCAACATTCAAGTTTCAGCAATTATTATGAACTAACCATACTCACAATAACACGTAGGTCTCATAATTACTCATATCAATAGCATAATCAGCTAGCGAGCCATAATAATAAAACTCGGATGACAACACTTTCTCAAAATAATCATAACATGATATAACGAAATGGTATCTCGCTAGCCCTTTCTGAGACGGCAAAACATAAATGCAGAGCACCTTTAAAGATCAAGGACTGACTAAACATTGTAATTCATGGTAAAAGAGATCCAGTCAAGTCATACCCAATATATACCAATTATAATGAATGCAAACGACAGTGTGCTCTCCAGCGGGTGCTTTTTAATAAGAAGGGTGATGACTCAACATAAAAGTAAATAGATAGGCCCTTCGCAGAGGGAAGCAGGGATTTGTAGAGGTGCCAGAGCTTGATTTTGAAATAGAGATAAATTATATTTTGAGCGGCATACTTTCACTTTCAACGCAACAACTATGAGATGGATGTATCTTCCATACTACATGCATTATAGGCAGTTCCCAAACAGAATGGTAAAGGTTTATACTCCCCCTCCTCCACAAGCATCAATCCATGGCTTGCTCGAAACAACGAGTGCCTCCAACATTCAACGGGTCCCAGGGGGAGTTTTGTTTAATTATTTTGATTTGCTTTGATCTTTTTGGATCATGGGACAGGGCATCCCGGTTACCGGCCCTTTCTCGTGAATGAGGAGCGGAGTCCACTTCTCTTGAGAATAACCCACCTAGCATGGAAGATATAGGTAGCCCTAGTTGCACATGAGCTGCTCGAGCATACAAAACAGAATTTCATTTGAAAGTTTGGAGTTTGGCACATACAAATTTACTTGGAACGGCAGGTAGATACCGCATATAGGAAGGTATGGTGGACTCGTATGGAACAACTTTGGGGTTTAAGGAGTTTCGATGCACAAGCAGTATTCCCGCTTAGTACAGGTGAGGGCTAGCAAAAGACTGGGAAGCGACCAACTGAGAGAGCGACAACAATCGTAAACATGCATTAAAATTAATTTACACCGAATACAAGGATGAGTAGGATATAATCCACCATGAACATAAATATCATGAAGGCTATGTTGATTTGATTCAACTACATGCGTGAACATGTGCCAAGTCGAGTCACTCAATTCATTTAAAGGAGGATACCATCCTATCATACCACATCATAATCATCTCAATAGCATGTTGGCACGCAAGGTAAACCATTATAACTCATAGCTAATCAAGCATGGCACAAGCGACTACAATCTCTAAATGTCATTGCAAATATGTTTACTTCATAATAGCTAAATCAGGAACGATGAATCATCATATTTACAAAAACAAGAGAGGTCGAGTTCATACCAGCTTTTCTCATCCCAGTAAGTCCATCATATATCATCATTATTGCCTTTCACTTGCACGACCGAACGGTGTGAATAATAATAAGAGTGCACGTGCATTGGACTAAGTTGGAATCTACAAGCATTCAACTCAAGAGAGAAGACAAGTAATATGGGCTCTAAGTTAGATAAACAATAATGCATATGAGAGCCATTAAGCATTTTCAATATGGTCTTCTCCTACTGACCCCCAAAAGAAAAGAAAGGAAATAAAAACTATTTACACGGGAAAGCTCCCAACAAGCAAAAGAAGAACGGGAATATTTTTGGGTTTTCTTTTTAATTATTACTACTATAGCAGGAAGAATAAACTACTACTATTTTTTTTGGTTTTTCTAAGGTTTATCAAACACACAAGAAGAAAGCTAGAAAAAGAAATTTAAACTAACATGGTGTAACGCCCCGGATTCGATGCGCCAGGTGTCCGTCAGCTATTCGCCGTCGTTGCCTTGTCATTTGCTTGCGTGTTGCACTTTGCCATGTCATCTTATGCATTTCATATCATGTCATCATGTGCATCTCATTTCGGATACGTGTTCGTCTCATGCATCCGAGCATTTTCCCGTTGTCCGCTTTTGCAATCCGCACTCCTATGTCTCCGGCGCCCCTTTTACCTCTTTTCATGTGCGGGTGTCAACGTTCTCGAATGCCCGAGGTTTGTCAAGCGGCCTTGGTATAGCACCGGTAGACCGCCTGTCAAGTTTCGGATCATTTGGAGGTCGTTTGGTACTCCAACGGTTAACCGGGTAACCGCAAAAGCCTCTTTTGTTTGCAGCCCAACTCCCCTTTCTAAGTGGCCCAAAACCCACCAAACATCCCTCCATGTTCTCGGTCGTTCGATCACGATCGCGTGGCCGAAAACCACACCTCATTTGGACTCTCCTAGCTCCCTCTACCTATAAAACTAGATCCCCCGAAAAATCGCAGATGAAACCCTAGCCTTCGTCCTCCTCCCGCGGCCGGACACGTCCAGCCGCCACGTCGCCCGGCCAATCGGCGGCCGCCACGTCATCGTCGCCGCCCCCGCGCCCAATCCGTGCCGCCAAGTGGCGCTGCCTTCTCTCTCCCAGCGCCGCCAGTTCGCGTCGAGCCCGCCGGGCGGATCTGGGCCGAAGCCGGCCAGCGTCGCCGCCGCCGCCGCCTCCGGCGCTGGCCGCCGCCGCCGCCGCGCCGCCAGACCGGCGCCCGGTCTGCTCGCCGGCGCGCGTCGCGCCAAGACGCCGCCCGGCCGTCCTCCGCCGCAGCCCCGCGCCGCCGTTGCCCGCCACCTCGCCATCCGCCTCCTCCTCGCGCTCGCCTGCCGCCGCCCCGGCCGACGGAGTCGCCCGACCGGCGCCCTGCCTCCTCCACGCATTGTCGCTCGGCCCCCCCGGCGTGAAGCCCGGCGGATCGGCCTCTCCCCGCCTCCTCCGGCCGCCATCTCCCTCCTCTCCGGCGACACTCCGGCCGCCTCAAAGTCCGAGCCGCCCCGGATCGGATCTGCCTCGGTTGACCTCTTCCCCCCCCCCCTGTTTTCTCACTAAGTCCCGAGCATTTTTGTAATTTTGTGCCATTTTCGTTGCATCATATCTCTGTCATCGTAGCTCCGTTTTGCGCGTTTAATATGTCAAAATGTTCGCCTCGAAGAGTAGATCATTTCATCTCATTGCATCTTTTTCATTTGAGCTCATCTTGATGCCCGAAATGCTGTTGCAAGAGTGCTATGTGATGTTAGTTTCTGATTTTTATCAGAACTTGCACTTTTGTCATTTTTGCCATGATTGATGTGTGCATCCTATGGACTTGAGTCCTACATGTGTTTTGCAATATGCCATGTCTTCTTTCCAGTGGTGCTTGCTATGTATTTTTGTGATCTATGTGGTGACTAGCACAAGCATGCAAACTAGGTGTCTTGTTGTTGCTGATTTCAGCCCTGTTTAGCTGTTATTTTGATGCCATGTTTACTTGATGCTACAGAGTTATCCATGCATATTTTGAGATACTTCAGTAAGGATGTTTTGTAAAGCATGTCTTGATCTATCCATCCATGCCCTTGTTTGCAATTATGGAGTGCCATAGCTTGAGTCAATCGAGCTCTACTTTTGCTTCAAATGTTTCCTGGCAGATTGTTTACATGTTATTCAATTTTGCCTAGGTTGTTGTGGTTGATCCATGTATGCTATGTTACTGTTCTTGTCATGTATGTCTTCTATGCCATATCTTCTTGATGTATGTATGCTTAGTTTATCATATAAGGCTCTGTAGTGAGTGCATTGAGCTTGTAAACATGCCTTCTTGTTATCAGTTTTTGACATGCCATGTTGCTGAATCTGTTAACGGAACTTTCAATTTTGACATGGGTGTTACTATATTTTCTGATCCTTTTTGGCTTATGGTCACTAAAGGACTTTTGTTCTATGGTTTGAGTAGATTCATGCCATGCCTTTGTTTGCCTTGTTAAGTTCCTGTAACATGTTGTTTCATAGCTCTAAACATTGCAACCTGATGTTATTTCTGCCAATGCCTGAAACTGTTATTAGTTGCAATCTTGCCATGTCATTTTGAGCATGTTCTAGTGATTTCTGGAGGTAGCTCAGTTCTCATGTTTTGTAATGCTTTACCTGTACATCATGCCCATGCCTTTTGTTATTATATTGAGGTCCTGTAGCATGTTGTTTTGATGCTTGCAATATGCCTAGTTGCTGTTTTGGACAGATTGTTGCTATATCTTGTATAGGGTGTATGTGTTGAACCGCTGTCCGCTTTTGAGTGTGCTCTATATGTAACTTGCTTGATTTTGCATGTAGTTTCATATTATCATGTTGGATCCTTGTTTTGAGGTGTTTGCTTGATGTTTGTATGCATTTTGCATCAATGCCATGCTTATCTTGTTTTGCTCATATCTTCTAGACCGTAGCTCCGAATCTAATGAACTTTATATGTAACTTGACTAGAATTTCGTGTAGATCATCATGGTGCATCTTAACTTACTGGTTAACAACTTGAACATAAGGTTTATTCAGATCTTGTCCAATTTCGAAATTTGCATATGAGGACTTACCGGAATTGTTGTATGTTGTTTCCGGCCTCATTTAAACTTGCCTTGATGTGTTGTTCTTGTTCGCATCATCCCTTGCCATGAGTAGCTTCGTGTAGCTTTGTCATGCATCATGCGTGGTTGTGCATCATGTCTTGTCTATGTGTGGTGTGTTTACTATGTTGTGTGGTTCTTCTTGTTAGTTCCTGTTTCGTTGCGATCGTGAGGATTCGTTCGTCTACGCTTGGTTCGGCTTCATCCGTTCATCTTCTTCATGGACCCGTTCTTCTTCCTTGCGGGATTTCAGGCAAGATGACCGCTACCCTGGATCTCACTACTATCATTGCTATGCTAGTTGCCTCGTTCTTTCGCTATGCTGCGCTACCTATTACCTGTTTATCAAGCCATCCCAAATTGCCATGAACCTCTAACTCGTTGTCATCCTTCCTAGCAAACCGTTGTTTGGCTATGTTACCGCTTTGCTCAGCCCCTCTTATAGCGTTATTAGTTGCAGGTGAAGATGAAGTTTGTTCCTTGTTGGAACATGGAGATGTTGTTCCTTGTTGGAACATGTTTACTTGTTGGGATATCACAATATATCTTATTTAATTAATGCATCTATATACTTGGTAAAGGGTGGAAGGCTCGGCCTTATGCCTAGTGTTTTGTTCCACTCTTGCCGCCCTAGTTTCCGTCATATCGGTATTATGTTCCCGGATTTTGCGTCCCTAACGCGGTCGGGTGATTTATGGGACCCCCTTGACAGTTCGCTTTGAATAAGACTTTTCCAAAGAAGGCCCAACATTGGTTTTATTTTTGCCTCACCACCACCTATATTTCCCTTGGGAGTAATTAACCCAAGGGTCATCTTTATTTAGCCCCCCGGACCAGTGCTTCTCTAAGTGCTGGCCCGAACCGAGCTACTCATGGGCCACCTTGGGGCAACTTGAGGGTTGGTTTTACTCGTAGCTAGTCTCATCCGGTGTTGCCTCGAGAACGAGATATGTGCAGCTCCTATCGGGATTGTCGGGCGATCGGCGGCTTTGCTGGTCTTGTTTTATTGCTGTGAAATGTCTTGTAGCCGGGATTCCGAGACTGATCGGGTCCTCCCGGGGAGAAGGAATATCCTTCGTTGATCGCGAGAGCTTATCATGGGCTAAGTTGGGACACCCCTGCAGGGTTTGAACTTTCGAAAGCCGTGCCCGCGGTTATGTGGCAGATGGGAAATTTGTTAATGTCCGGTTGTAGAAAACCCGAAGTTGATCTCAATTAAAATACACCAACCGTGTGTGTAACCGTGAGTGTCTCTTTTCGGGGTTGATCGAGAGGAGAACACGGTTTCTGGGTTATGTTTGACGTAAGTAGGAGTTCAGGATCACTTCTTGATCATTATTAGTTGACGACCGTTCCTTTGTTTCTCTTCTCGCTCTCATTTGCGTATGTTAGCCACCATATATGCTTAGTCGCTGCTGCAACCTCACCACTTTACCCCTTCCTTTCCCTTTAAGCTTTGCTAGTCTTGATACCCATGGTAATGGGATTGCTGAGTCCTCGTGGCTCACAGATTTACTACACCACCATTCTGTGTACAGGTTTGCGATGTTCATGACGCGAGAGCGATGTTTGCTTGTGTTGGAGTTCTTCTTACGCTTCTTCTTCGATCGGGGATAGGTTCCGTGTCCGCAGCTGGGCTAGCAGTGGTGGATATTGTTTGAGTTTCTGTTTATGTTTCATCCGTAGTCGGATGTTGATCTTGTATATGATGTTGATGTATTCTTGTGGCATTTGTGCCTTATGTATGTATCCCTATGTATTATGTAATGTTGATGTAATGATATCCACCTTGCAAAAGCGTTTCAATATCGGGTCTATCCTTGGTGGGACCGTCGAGTTCCTTTTGGATAGGGTCGCATATTGGGCGTGACAAGTTGGTATCGAGCCTCGACCGACCCTAGAGCCCCTTGATTGATCGGTAGTTCGCCGTTGTTGAGTCTAGAATAAAATTGTTTTCGAGTCTAGTTATATCGAGAGTAGGAATTCTTTTTACTCCTCCGCCCTTCGCCGCTCTGGTGAGGAATCTTGACGTAGGTGTTTTGAATTACTCCTCTTCCCCTTCAAATTTTTTTTCTTTAGGATCACGCAGTTGGTTTTCCGGTAGTTGTTCCTCAGCTCTTTTCATCTGGTGCATTTCTCGTCAAGTTGATTCAACCCTCTTCATCTTTGAGTTCAATCCTCAGTTCTTCCTTCGACGTCGTTGTTTTTCCTTGTCCGAAGTTGTCCTTGTTTTTCCCACCCGCCCTCCCTGTTCTTCCTCTCGGAACCGGAGTCCGTAATCGAGTATCGATCTTACTCGTGCGAAGTCTTTACTTTCTTTCCTCAATGATTTCAACCGGTGTTTCCTCTTGAACTCATTCGCCGTTTCCCCTTCCAAGTTGTCTTTGTTTTTCCCGCCCTCCCACCCCTTTTCTTCCCGGAGTCTGACTCTCTCTCGACCATCAATTCCATTCGTGTGGAGCCTCTTCAGTCTTCCCTCAATCATTTCAACCGGTGAATTCTCGTCTCGTTCGCCATTTTTCATCCCTTTTTTTTTCTGGTGCACTCAATTCAAGTTTTTCGGGTTAATCATATCCTTTTCCTTCGAAGTGTTCTCTTTGCTCGTTCGCCTCTCGCCAGTTTATCATTCCGGAGTTCAAGACATATCAGAGATTAAATCGTGTTCTAATTAATTCGAGGTTGTCACCTCATTCAAATATCTCAATTATTCCGGTGTGTCATCTATCTGTTCAACATCCCTTTCCAACGGTGTTTTCTTTTAGTGGGCCCTAACCCACAGGTCTTTTCCCAGGATCTTACCTGACTCTTCTAATTATTCCGGAGCCATTCTTAATTCTTTTCGAAGTTTGACGAAGAATGAATTTCATCAGTCACATGCCTTTTCCAAGATCAATTTCAAATCATTTCATTGTTGACTCAACCCCTTTGCTTTTCATTCTACCGGAGTACCTCAGTTATTTTGGTGTTGTTTCTCATCGTCATTCTTAACATTTGAAGACCGTCGTAGAGTTTCTCTAAATTTTGTCCATTCTCCCGGAGATTCGCGGTGCTAGCTCGATGTTATCCTATCTAATTGTTTCGAGTCATGCAAATTCTTTTTATCCATCCGGAGTATTTCAGGAGTTATTTTCCGTCTCGATCATCCGGAGGCCATCTTTTCGAAGATTTCTTCATTCTAAGTTTTCAGATTCATTCTCCAATTATTCCATATTCGTGCCCTTCCATTCGCCTCAATATTCTTCCGTGCTGCGCCCAAGCATTCGTTAATCAGTTCGCGATCTCTTTGTTCTCTTGCTTTTAATTCCCTCAAGTATCTTCGTGCTTTTCTAATTCTTTCCGGCGATCCGTTCTCTTCTCTTTGTTTTTTTCATTTTCACGGTGGTTCATTCAGATTATTTTCTTTGATTGTCATATTAATTCATTCGTTCTTTCCAATCCTATCGGTGGTTCATGAAGACTCTCTCAAGTTTCGTGCTATCACTTCTCAATCCTTTTTCACGAAGAATAAGTAGTATGCAAAATCCATTGCTGGTCATCAATTTAATTTGATGAAGGATAAGCATACAATAAATCTTATTCTTATTTCATCCATGTGTTTAATCCCTTTTCTTCGAAATTTGTTCTTGTTGAATAAATTCTAGTTCCAAGTGTTTTCATCTTTTCTTTTCCGGAGTTCCAAGTTTTCCGCATTATCGTCGCGAAGCTCCATCTAAATCATCGCAAGGCTCATCTTATTCTTTCATCTTTTCATTCTATCTCATCATCCTTTTGTTACCGGAGTTCTTCACGGTGGTTCTTCATGATTTAATTCTTTCTCCAAAGAGTTCATCAAGATTTTGCTGGTGGAGTTCAAGTATCTTTTCTTCTTGCATCTCGAAGTGCAAGTAATTCTCCATATTCTTTTGAAGTAGAGTTTTGCATTTCTTCGTTCTTCTCAGCTATTTGATCTTTTCTGTTTGCGGCTAGTTATCAGCTCATAATTTTGAGATGTTATCCATAAGTCCACATCAAGCTTATTCTTTCGTTGTTGATTTTCTCAACAACTCCATTCAGTCATTCTAAATTCTTTTCATTCAATTCTCTTTCAATTCTTTCCGGAGATTCTGTGTCATGTCTTCATCAAGTATCATTCCATCCTCTCAAGCTCATGTTCTAGTCTTTCCATGTTCAGCCGGAGTGCTACCTAAATCCTTTCAGTCTTATTCGTTTCTTTTCTCATTCTAACCACTCCGGTTAGAACGAGTTTTCATAGTCTATCTGTTTCCGTGAGCTTTCGATTCTCGTCATTCTCGTCATTCCTCTCTTCTTCTCGAGTGCTCTCGATTCTTTGCGTCTTCTCTTGAGTTTTTGTTTCACCTCATCCCTTTTTCTCTTCCGTCTCGGTCCTAAGATCTCGGGACGAGATCTCTTGTTAGTGGAGGAGTGTTGTAACGCCCCGGATTCGATGCGCCAGGTGTCCGTCAGCTATTCGCCGTCGTTGCCTTGTCATTTGCTTGCGTGTTGCACTTTGCCATGTCATCTTATGCATTTCATATCATGTCATCATGTGCATCTCATTTCGCATACGTGTTCGTCTCATGCATCCGAGCATTTTCCCCGTTGTCCGTTTTGCAATCCGGCACTCCTATGTCTCCCAGCGCCCCCTTTTACCTCTTTTCATGTGCGGCTGTCAAACGTTCTCGGAATGCCCCGAGGTTTGTCAAGCGGCCTTGGTATAGCACCGGTAGACCGCCTGTCAAGTTTCGGATCATTTGGAGGTCGTTTGGTACTCCAACGGTTAACCGGGTAACCGCAAAAGCCTCTTTTGTTTGCAGCCCAACTCCCCTTTCTAAGTGGCCCAAAACCCACCAAACATCCCTCCATGTTCTCGGTCGTTCGATCACGATCGCGTGGCCGAAAACCGCACCTCATTTGAACTCTCCTAGCTCCCTCTACCTATAAAACTAGATCCCCCCCCGAAAAATCGCAGATGAAACCCTAGCCTTCGTCTCCTCCTCCGCGGCCGGACACGCCCACCGCCACGCCGCTCGCCAATCGGCGGCTGCCACGCCATCGTCGCCGCCCGCGCCCAATCCGTGCCGCCAAGTGGCGCGCCGCCTTCTCTCTCCCAGCGCCGCCAGCTCATCGCGTCCAGCCCGCCTGGCCGGATCTGGGCCCGAGCCTGCCCAGCGTCGCGCCGCCGCCGCCGCGCCGCCAGACTGGCGCCCGGTCCTCGCCGGCTGGCGCGCGCGCGCGCCAGACGCCGCCTGCCGTCCTCCTCCGCCAGAGGCAGCGTCGCCGTTGCCCGCCACCTCGCCATCCGCGCCTCCCCGCGCTGCGCGCCGCCGCCGGCCGGCCGAGTCACCCCCGACCGGCGCCTTGCTCCTCCCACCGCCTGGCTCCCCCCTCCGGGCGAAGCCCGCCGGATCGGGCTCTCCCGCCTCCTCCGCCGCCATCTCCCTCCTCTCTGGCGACACTCCGGCCGCCTCAAGTCCGAGCCGCCCGGATCGGATCTGCCTCGGTTGACCTCTTCCCCCCTGTTTTCTCACTAAGTCCTGAGCATTTTGTAATTTTGTGCCATTTTCGTTGCATCATATCTCTGTCATCGTAGCTCCGTTTTGCGCGTGTAATATGTCAAAATGTTCGCCTCGAAGAGTAGATAATTTCATATCATTGCATCTTTTTCATTTGAGCTCATCTTGATGCCCGAAATGCTGTTGCAAGAGTGCTATGTGATGTTAGTTTCTGATTTTTATCAGAACTTGCACTTTTGTCATTTTTGCCATGATTGATGTGTGCATCCTATGGACTTGAGTCCTACATGTGTTTTGCAATATGCCATGTCTTCTTTCCAGTGGTGCTTGCTATGTATTTTTGTGATCTATGTGGTGACTAGCACAAGCATGCAAACTAGGTGTCTTGTTGTTGCTAATTTCAGCCCTGTTTAGCTGTTATTTTGATGCCATGTTTACTTGATGCTACAGAGTTATCCATGCATATTTTGAGATACTTCAGTAAGGATGTTTTGTAAAGCATGTCTTGATCTATCCATCCATGCCCTTGTTTGCAATTATGGAGTGACATAGCTTGAGTCAATCGAGCTCTACTTTTGCTTCAAATGTTTCCTGGCAGATTGTTTACATGTTATTCAATTTTTCCTAGGTTGTTGTGGTTGATCCATGTATGCTATGTTACTGTTCTTGCCATGTATGTCTTCTATGCCATATCTTCTTGATGTATGTATGCTTAGTTTATCATATAAGGCTCTGTAGTGAGTGCATTGAGCTTGTAAACATGCCTTCTTGTTATCAGTTTTTGACATGCCATGTTGCTGAATCTGTTAACGGAACTTTCAATTTTGACATGGGTGTTACTATATTTTCTGATCCTTTTTGGCTTATGGTCACTAAAGGACTTTTGTTCTATGGTTTGAGTAGATTCATGCCATGCCTTTGTTTTCCTTGTTAAGTTCCTGTAACATGTTGTTTCATAGCTCTAAACATTGCAACCTGATGTTATTTCTGCCAATGCCTGAAACTGTTATTAGTTGCAATCTTGCCATGTCATTTTGAGCATGTTCTAGTGATTTCTGGAGGTAGCTCAGTTCTCATGTTTTGTAATGCTTTACCTGTACATCATGCCCATGCTTTTTGTTATTATATTGAGGTCCTGTAGCATGTTGTTTTGATGCTTGCAATATGCCTAGTTGCTGTTTTGGACAGATTGTTGCTATATCTTGTATAGGGTGTATGTGTTGAACCGTTGCTCCGTTTTGAGTGTGCTCTATATGTAACTTGCTTGATTTTGCATGTAGTTTCATATTATCATGTTGGATCCTTGTTTTGAGGTGTTTGCTTGATGTTTGTATGCATTTTGCATCAATGCCATGCTTATCTTGTTTTGCTCATATCTTCTAGACCGTAGCTCCGAATCTAATGAACTTTATATGTAACTTGACTAGAATTTCGTGTAGATCATCGTGGTGCATCTTAACTTACTGTTTAACAACTTGAACATAAGGTTTATTCAGATCTGGTCCAATTTCGAAATTTGCATATGAGGACTTACCGGAATTGTTGTATGTTGTTTCCGGCCTCATTTAAACTTGCCTTGATGTGTTGTTCTTGTTCGCATCATCCCTTGCCATGAGTATCTTCGTGTAGCTTTGTCATGCATCATGCGTGGTTGTGCATCATGTCTTGTCTATGTGTGGTGTGTTTACTATGTTGTGTGGTTCTTCTTGTTAGTTCCTGTTTCGTTGCGATCGTGAGGATTCGTTCGTCTACGCTTGGTTCGGCTTCATCCGTTCATCTTCTTCATGGACCTGTTCTTCTTCCTTGCGGGATTTCAGGCAAGATGACCGCTACCCTGGATCTCACTACTATCATTGCTATGCTAGTTGCCTCGTTCTTTCGCTATGCTGCGCTACCTATTACCTATTTATCAAGCCATCCCAAATTGCCATGAACCTCTAACTCGTTGTCATCCTTCCTAGCAAACCGTTGTTTGGCTATGTTACCGCTTTGCTCAGCCCCTCTTATAGCGTTGTTAGTTGCAGGTGAAGATGAAGTTTGTTCCTTGTTGGAACATGGAGATGTTGTTCCTTGTTGGAACATGTTTACTTGTTGGGATATCACAATATATCTTATTTAATTAATGCATCTATATACTTGGTAAAGGGTGGAAGGCTCGGCCTTATGCCTGGTGTTTTGTTCCACTCTTGCCGCCTAGTTTCCGTCATATCGGTATTATGTTCCCGGATTTTGCGCCCCTAACGCGGTCGGGTGCTTTATGGGACCCCTTGACAGTTCGCTTTGAATAAGACTTTTCCAAAGAAGGCCCAACATTGGTTTTATTTTTGCCTCACCACCACCTATATTTCCCTTGGGAGTAATTAACCCAAGGGTCATCTTTATTTAGCCCCCGGACCGGTGCTTCTCTAAGTGCTGGCCCGAACCGAGCTACTCATGGGCCACCTTGGGGCAACTTGAGGGTTGGTTTTACTCGTAGCTAGTCTCATCCGTGTTGCCACGAGAACGAGATATGTGCAGCTCCTATCGGGATTGTCGGCGATCGGGCGGCTTTGCTGGTCTTGTTTTATTGCTGTGAAATGTCTTGTAGCCGGATTCCGAGATCGATCGGGTCCTCCGGGAGAAGGAATATCCTTCGTTGATCGCGAGAGCTTATCATGGGCTTGTTGGGACACCCTGCAGGGTTTGAACTTTCAAAGCCGTGCCTGCGGTTATGTGGCAGATGGGAAATTTGTTAATGTCCGTTGTAGAAAACCCGAAGTTGATCTCAATTAAAATACACCAACCGTGTGTGTAACCGTGAGTGTCTCTTTTCGGGTTGATCGAGAGGAGAACACGGTTTCGGGTTATGTTTGACGTAAGTAGGAGTTCAGGATCACTTCTTGATCATTATTAGTTGACGACCGTTCCTTTGTTTCTCTTCTCGCCTCATTTGCGTATGTTAGCCACCATATATGCTTAGTCGCTGCTGCAACCTCACCACTTTACCCCTTCCTTTCCCTTTAAGCTTTGCTAGTCTTGATACCCATGGTAATGGGATTCTTTGAGTCCTCGTGGCTCACAGTTTACTACACCACCAGTTGCAGGTACAGGTTTGCGATGTTCATGACGCGAGAGCGATGTTTGCTTGTGTTGGAGTTCTTCTTCCGCTTCTTCTTCGATCAGGGATAGGTTCGTGTCGGCAGCCTGAGCTAGCAGTGGTGGATATTGTTTGAGTTTCTGTTTATGTTTCATCCGTAGTCGGATGTTGATCTTGTATATGATGTTGATGTATTCTTGTGGCATTTGTGCCTTATGTATGTATCCCTATGTATTATGTAATGTTGATGTAATGATATCCACCTTGCAAAAGCGTTTCAATATGCGGGTCTATCCTTGGTGGGACCGTCGAGTTCCTTTTGGATAGGGTCGCATATTGGGCGTGACACATGGATATTACAGTGAAAAAGTATGAGCGCCGACATCTAGCAATGAGTGTGTGTGAGCATAAATGTAATGTCGGTGACAAATACATACTCCCCCAAGCTTAGGCTTTTGGCCTAAGTTGGTCTATTGCCAGGGATAGCCTGGCTGATACCCGTAGGTGTAGCTGGGGTCGTACTGCGATGCAGCGGCTACCGCCTCCTGAGCAGCAGCATGGCGTCGAGCTGCCTCCGCTCTCTTCTCGTACTCATCTGCCTCCTCTCTGGTAATAATATATCTTCCTCTCGTCTGAAAATCAAAGAAGGCAGGAGCAAGAAGAGTAACACGGACAACATGTCGTTTGTTAAAGATTAGTCGATACTGGAAAGGTGGTCCAGTCCTCTCAATGAACTGGTGGGAAAACATAGAGTCAAGATCTAAATAAGAAGGAGGTAACTCCATATCACCCTCACGAATGTCTACATCAAGAAAATTAGCTAAGCGGGCTGCATAAATTCCTCCAAAGAAATCTTCGTTATGTCTATTATGATGCAACCTACGAGCTACAATGGCTCCCATATGATAAGATTGGTCCCCTAACACAGCACTTCTGAGAATGCTTTGAGATCAGGGCACACATGTGACATGTCTGCATCCTTAGCATTTATGCATCTACCAATGAAGAGAGCAAAATAACGATAGCGGAAAGTGAATGCTCCCTATAGTGGCTCTGCGCTTATATCTCTAGATTCCCCACAATTATTCTAGCAAGAAAATCTCTATATTCAGATTTAGGGGATCCCCGATACTACCCCAAGATGGAAGTTTGCATGCGTAAGTGAAATCCTCTAAGTCCATGGTATAAGATTTGTCATAAAGGTCAAACATGAGTGAAGGAGAATTATGCGAAGATGAAAACTCAAACCTCCCCACAAATGAACTTGTGAGGTCACGATACTGTGGGCATTTATCAGCTTCAAAGTCCTCAAGACCGGCATTACGCAAATTTGTGTAGAATTATTCTTTAATTCCCGCTTGATTCATAAAATTTTCCGAAGGCCATTCACAGGGCCTTACGAGAGCGTCTCTTGGTGGTTCCTCGTCACCATCACGCATTGCAAGCCTGGGACCTTGCTTCCTTGAAGAACCACCTTGGAACATCTTCCTAAGCATATTGTTTTCTCTAAAAAATAATTCTGAATTTTTAGTAACTTCAAACAAAAGTGAACCAACTTCAATAAAATTGATAGCAACTACTCATACAAGTGCCTAGAGCATATATCAAGCATAAGAACTACTTGGAACCATATAAATTTGACATGCAAGCTCAAGAACATGGTCACCTATGCAGCACAAATTTGCAATGAATAAAGCACTAGAACAAAAACTAATTGGACCAATGGAGGAGTCACATACCAAGGAACAATCTCCCCAAGCAGTTTTGCGAGAGGTGCTTTGAGCAAGGAGATCGAAAATCGCAGCAAAAGTTGCTGGAACACGAGCTTGAGTTGGTTTTTCGGGTTTGTGCGAGGCAGAGGAAGAGGATGGGTGCAGGGATAAGTGGAGGAGGGCCACCATGGGCCCACGAGGCAGGGGGCGCGCCCAGGGGGGTAGGGCGCGCCCTCCACCCTCGTGGCCACGTGGCAGCTCCCCCCGCGGTAATTTTTGCACAGTAAATCCTCAAATATTCCCGAAAAATCATATTAAATTGGCATGGCATTCTGAGGACTTTTATTTTCTGGATATTTTTATATTGCACGGATAAATCAGGAAACATACAGAAAAATAATATTTTACTTTATTTCTACTAAGTAACAGAAAATATAAAGAGGGTACAGAAGGTTGTGCTTCTAGTTTCATCCATCTCATGCTCATCAAAAAGAATCCACTAACAAGGTTGATCAAGTCTTGTTAGCAAACTCATTCCGATAATCATGGAACCGGAGAAATTTCGAATAACACTATGTTACCTCAACGGGGATATGGACATCCCCAATAATAAGTATACCATATTTCTTCTTGACAGTAGGGAGAGGAAATTCAAAACCTCCAAATATAATCGATGGAATTTTTCCAATAGAGTTGATACTATTAAACTTGAGGTTGTTTCCTCGGAAAGTGTACCGTGTGCTCATTACCATTAACATGAAAAGTGACATTGCCTTTGTTGCAATCAATAATAGCCCCTGCAGTATTAAGGAAAGGTCTTCCAAGAATAATAGACATACTGTCATCTTCGGGAATATCAAGAATAACAAAGTTCGTTAAAATAGTAACGTTTGCAACCACGACAGGCACATCATCACAAATACTGACAGGTATAGCAGTTGATTTATCAGCCATTTGCAAAGATATTTCAGTAGGTGTCAACTTATTCAAGTCAAGTCTATGATATAAAGAGAGAGGCATAACACTAACACCGGCTCGAAGATCACATAAAGCAGTTTTAACATAATTTCTCTTAATGGAGCATGGTATAGTAGGTACTCCTGGATCTCCAAGTTTCTTTGGTATTCCACCCTTAAAAGTATAAGTAGCAAGCATGGTGGAAATTTTAGCTTCAGGTATCTTTCTTTTATTTGTTATGATATCCTTCATATACTTATCATAAGGATTTGTTTTGAGCACATCAGTTAATCGCATACGCAAAAAGATGGGTCTAATCATTTCAGCAAAGCGCTCAAAATCCTCATCATCCTTTTTCTTGGATGGTTTCGGAGGAAAATGCATGGGTTTCTGAACCCATGGTTCTCTTTCTTTATCATGTTTCCTAGCAACGAAGTCTCTTTTATCATAACGTTGATTCTTTGATTGTGGGTTATCAAGATCAACAACAGGTTCAACTTCTACATCATTATCATTACTAGGTTGAGCATCATCATGAACATTATCATTAACATTTCCACTAGGTTCATGTTCATTACCAGATTGTGTTTCAGCATCAGATATAGAGATATCATGTGACGCCCCCAATTCAATCGTACACTAATCATGCACGCAAATGTGTACGATCAAGATCAGGGACTCACGGGAAGATATCACAACACAACTCTACAAATAAAATAAGTCATACAAGCATCATAATACAAGCCAGGGGCCTCGAGGGCTCGAATACAAGTGCTCGATCATAGACGAAGTCAGCGGAAGCAACAATATCTGAGTACGCACATGAGTTAAACAAGGTGCCATAAGATGGCTAGCACAAACCGGGATACAGATCGAAGAGGAGCAGGCCTCCTGCTCGGGATCCTCCTAGGTTACTCCCGGTCGTCGCCGGGCTGCACGTAGTAGTAGGCACCTCCGAGTAGTAGTCGCCATAGGCGGTGGCGTCTGCTCCGGGCGCCATCGTCTGTTGCAGCAATCGAGTAGAGGTAGGGAAAAAGGGGAACAAGGCAACCGTGAGTACTCATCCAAAGTACTGCAAGCAAGGAGCTACACTACATATGCATGGATATGTGTAAAGGCCATATCGGTGGACTAAACTGCAGAATGCCGAATAAGAGGGGATAGTTAGTCTTAACGAAGACTACGCTCGACTCTGTCTTGCAATGTAGGAGGGGACAATCAAGTCCTCCAAGTAACATCATATAGCAATAATCCTACCCGCAATCCCCGCTCATAACCCCGAGCGAGAGCGACCACCGGTTGTATCCGCACTTGAAAGGGTGTGTTTTATCAAGTATCCGGTTCTAGTTGTCATAAGCTCAAGGTACAACTCCAAGTCGCCCTGTTATCAAGATCACGGCTATCCGAATAGATTAATCCTGCAGGGTGCACCATCTTACCCAAAGACGCTTGATCCCATTTGGCGGACACACTTTCCGGGTCATGCCCGCCGCTGAAGATCAACACGCCGCAACCCCACCTAGGCACAACAGAGAGGCCAACACGCCGGTCTAAACCTAAGCGCCGCAGGGTCTAGGCCCATCGCCTCGAGCACACCTGCACGCTGCGTGACGCGCCGGAAGCAGACCTAGCCTAACAGCGTTCATCAATCCGCGCTAGCGCCGCCCGTCACCGACGTCTGGCATTTCCGCCGATACCACGACGCCGGATACCCATAACTACTCCCGCAGAGATGGTTAGTGCGATAAGCTCAGAGCCAACTCAGATCAAATACCAAGACCTTGTTAAGCGTGTTAAGTATCCGCGAACGCCCAACAGGCCAGCCCACCTCTCTCCTAGGCGGTCTCAACCTGCCTGCCGCTCCGCCACAAAGATCCACTCATGGTGCTCCATCACCAACCGATTTTAGTCTCCACATGTATCATGTATAAGTATATAGTATATACCGTGATCAACTCCCGAGTGATCACGGCCCGATAGTATAGCACGCGCAGACGGACAAGAAAGTAGGGCCACAGATGAAAGTACTAGCATCCTATACTAAGCATATAGGATTGCGTAAGGTAACAAACAAATTTACAAGGACAAGGCTATGCAGCAAAGATAGGAGTATCTCAAAACAGAATATGCTATACTACTCTAATGAAAGCAGTGTAGATAAGAGTAGGCGATATCCGTGATCAAGGGGCGGCTTGCCTGGTTGCTCGGGCAAGAGAGAGGGGTCACAACACCGTAGTCGAACTGCCAGCAGCAGCGTCGGTCTCGTAGTCTACCGGAGAGAAGAGGGGAAGAAACAATGAATACAAAGTAAACAGATGCATAACGATGCATGACATGCCAAGAAGCGATGCTAGGCGTGCCCTAACGTGGTATGAGGGGTCTTGGTTAGAGGAAAACATCCGGAAAGTATTCCGGTGTTTAGGGTTTTCAGCAGAGGAGCCGAGGGGAAAAGTTGCAGGTTCGATAGGTTAGGGGTGTGTGATTTAACGAGATCTGCAGATCCGGATTCGCTACTTCGCTCGAGCAACTTTCATGTTGAAAATATTTTAACCGAAGTTACGGATTAAAAGATATGATTTTAAAAGATTTTATTAATTTCTCGAATTTAATTAATTAATTAATTAATTCAAAAATGTATTTATGACGTCAAGATGATGTCATGCCGACGTCAAGAGTCAACGAGGTTGACTGAGTCAACCTAACAGTGGGTCCCGCATGTCATTCTCTCATATCTAATTAACCTAATCGATTTAATTAACAGTGGTTAATTAGGTTTAATTAGTGATTAGGTTAAATCTAATCTGGTTTAATTAAGTTAATTAATTTCTAATTAATTAATTAATTAATTGATATTTTAATTATTATTTTTAATATTTAGTTTTCCTTTTTTTCATTTTCGTTTTTAACACCGGGCCGCCCCATCGGTCAGGACCCAGCCCAACCGGGCGGGCGAACGGGAGAGGCGCAGATTGAGCGCCGAATGGGGCGCAGCTGGGAGGCCGAGGTCACGACGACGCCGGAGGGGCCGCAGCCACGGCGAGGTCGGCTGGCAGCATGCAGCGGCGCCGAGGCGACCGAGCGGTGGATGGGGACGGCGGCCGCCGGAGCGACAGAGGAGAGGGCGGAGGCCGTCGGGGGGGCGGTGGTGGTGGGAAGCGGCCGCGGCGCAGAGGTGGTGCGGAGTCGACAACGCCGTGCAAGGTGGCGCGCTGTCATGGCAAGGCTTGGCAGCCGCACGGGGGCACGCCGAAGGGCCGGGGTTCGTGGCCGGTGGCGGGCGCTGCGGGCGAGGGGGAGGAGAGGGAACGGGGGGCGGCGGGTGGATGGCCGAGCAAGGCGGGGCTGGGCTACGGTGATGCTGGGGAGGGAGAGGGAGCGACGGGGGGAGATGTGAAGCTCACACTGGGGCCAGAGGGTCTAGGGGGCGGGCGCGGTGGAGCTCGCTGACGTCCGGCGAGGAGGCGGGCGGGGAAGCGGTCGCCAGCGTCGGGAGGCGTCCGTGAGGCGGGAGGCTGGGTTGACCCTGGTGGGGTGCCCGTCGTGGGGGACGGATGACGAGGGGGTCGGATGGCGGCGAGGGGAGGGAGGAGGAGGGCGCCATGTTGGGCGGCGGGGCCGGCCATGATGAGGGGGGTGGGGTCTCGCCCGATCTGGATCGGGGAGAGAGAAAGCGGATCGGGGGGAGGGGGCGAGTGAGGAGGGGCGGCTAGGGTTTCTAGCCGCGGGAGGGCTAAGTGGCCGGCCGGCTGGGCCGGCCTGTGGGAGGGGGCTGGGCCGGGGTGAGGGGGCTGTGGGGGGTTCGGGGCTGGCTGGGCGGTGGGAAGGGCTGGCTCAGATGGGCCGATGGGGTTCCTTCCCCACCTCTTTTGTTTTATTTTCTCTTTTATAATTTTCCCTTTTCTTACTTTCTGTTTTAGATTAATTAAAATGCCAAAACATTTTACAAAATTTTGTGCACCCCACCATAATTAGGTTTGCTATTTTAGACAACCCCCTAACATTTTAGTTTTAGTTTTGAAACCTTTTATCTTTGCTTTTGTTTTGAATTTATTTGTAGACCGGTTCAATCAACGTGAGGTTAGCCACAAGAATCGAGGTGGTCACTGTTGCTTAATCATCCGGTGTTACAAATCTCCTCCATTACAAGAAATCTCGCCCCGAGATTTAGGAGGTAGAAGGAAAGAGTGCGGATATTCATCTCAAGACGATCCTCGCTCCTGTGTGGCCGTCTTCGTGAGTGATTCACCATGGACTTTGAGGAACTTGATCGCCCGACGTGTGCGGCGTTCAGCTTGGTCGAGAATGCGGACCGGATGCTCTTTATAGGAGAGGTCCTGTTGCAATTCGAGCACTTCATGGTCCATCGCTCGGATTGGGTCCTTGAAGCAGCGCCGGAGTTGGGACACGTGGAACACATCGTGAACCCGAGAAAGGTTCGACGGAAGCTCCAGCTTGGTAAGCCACTTTTCCACGCCTTTCCGTAATAGTGAATGGGCCAATATAGCGAGGAGCTAGCTTGCCCTTGATCCCGGCGGTGAGCACCCTTCATTGGTGTAACGCGAAGATAGGCCTTTTCGCCAAAGTTGATAGACCATGTATTTGTGATGACGGTCATAATTACTCTTTTGACGGATCGAGCGGTCTTGAGGTTCTCGCGAATAATGCGAACTTGTTCTTGGCATGTTGGATAATATCCGGACCAAGAGTGGACGTTCCCATTTCGACCAGTTCGGAGGGTTCGCACTTTCGTCCATATAACACTTTGAAGGGGCCATCTTCGACTAGCTTGATAGCTATTATTATAAGAGAACTCAGCATACGGGAGAGATTCCTCCCATTTCTTGTCAAGGAAACAACACAAGCTCAAGCATGTCTTCGAGAATTTGTTGACACGCTCAACTTGCCCTTGAGATCATGGATGAAACGCAGATCGAAAGATAAATGAGTCCCCATAGCTTCTTGAAAACTTGCCCGTAATCTTGAAGTGAATAAGCTGCCACGGTCCGAATCGATAACCAGTGGAATACCGTGAAGTGAAACAATTTCGACATATAGAGCGTTGCAAGTGACTACCAAAGGATCGTTTCTTTGACCGCCGTAAAATGAGCAACTTTAGAAAGCCGGTCAATGACGACAAGAATAGCATCATTACCTTTCGCGATTTGGGGAATCCAGTGACGAAGTCCATTTCAACATGGTCCCATTTCCATTCAGGGATAGAGATAGGTTGCGAGTTCCAGAGGCCTTTGATGTTCTCGCTTTGATACGACGGCAAACGCCACACTCGTAAACATAGCGAAGCGATGTCTTGCTTCATATTAGACCACGTAATCTCGATTTAATGTCTTGATACATCTTTGTACCGCCAGGTGGATACATAGAGGCGATCATGAGCTTCTTTCATAACCTTCTCGAGTCATATTCAGGTTTTCCTTCTTACACGGCATCACTAGGCGGCCTTTGAAGTACAAGGCGCCATCATCAAGAATAGTGAAGGATGAGGGATTTCCTTTTTGATGTCTTGCTTAATCTTGTAGACTTCGTGAGTCAAATCCTGCATTGTCTTTATGGTGCCCACGAGATCGGGTTCAACAGCCAGGTATAGAGGGAACCCGGGGAACAACACGGAGATTCATCTTATGGAACTCCGGAGGGGGGGGAACGAGTGCGCCGGAGGCACAATATGGAGGTTCAGTTTTGAATTCTTCAACAAGTGGGGCTGAACTTGGTGAACTCAAGGTGGTTGCTTGAAGACTTATGCTCAAGGCATCAGCCATTACATTAGCCTTGCTGGGGCGATAGGAATACCCAAATCAAAGTCTCAGAATCGCTCCATCCATCTCTGCAGACGGAGGTTCAGGTCTGGCTGAGTAAACAGATACTTCAGACTTTGGTGGTCGGTGAAGATCTCGCAACGATTACCGAGAAGGTAATGTCGCCACTGCTTTAGTGCATGAATGACGGCAGCAAGTTCGAGGTCGTGAACTGGGTAGTTCTCTTCGTGAGGGCGCAACTGTCGAGAGGCATAAGCAACCACTTTGCGCTCTTGCATTAGGACACCGCCTAAACCTTGACGAGAAGCGCCGCATAAATGACGAAGTCCTTCTTAGTATCGGAGGAGCTAGCACCGGGCGAAGTCAACTTGTCCTTGAGTGCCCGGAAACTTTCCCGACACTTATCTCATCCATTGGAATTTGACGCCTTATGCAACAAAGTTAGTCGAGGTCTGGCAATCTTGGAGAAGTTCTCATTTAATCGACGACAATAGTGGCGAGACCGAGAAAACTTCGACTTGCTTAACGCTCTTGGAGGAGTCCAATCGAGAATAGCCTGAACTCGTTTCAGGTTGACGGCAATACCATCCTTAGAGATGACATGCCCAAGATAGGTTACTTGGGAAGGCAAAATTCACACTTGGAGAACTTGGCATAGAGTTGATGCTCTCGTAGCTTTTCCAAAGACAAGACGAAGATGTTCAAGATGCTCTTCTTCATTCTTGGAAAAGATCAGATAACATCTAGATAAACCACAACGAACTTGTCGAGGTAATCCATGAATATATAGTTCATCAAAGCGAGAGAAGGTAGCTGGAGCATTGGTTGCCGAAGACATGACGGTGTACTCGTATGAACCATAACGAGTCACAAATGCGGTCTTGGGGATATCCTCCTCACGAACATGGATCTGGTGGTAACCCAACCTCAAGTCGAAGTTTCGAGAACACCGACGAACCAGCCGCTTGATCATAAAGATCATTGATCCGAGGAAGAGGATACTTATTCGAATGGTAGCTTGATTTATAGGACGGTAGTCTTGGACCAATCGGTTTGTCCCATCCTTCTTCTTGACAAAGAGAGAAGGTGCTCCCCAAGGTGAGCAACTTGGGCTAATGAAGCCGCTTTGAAGAGATTTGTCGATTTCCTCCTTTAGTTCAAGGAGTTCATGCGCGGCATCTTGTATGGCCGCTTGGCTATAGGAGTGGTGCTCGGTTTCAAGTCGATGACGAATTCGACAGCTCTAGGTGGGGAATCCTGGAAGTTCTTCAGAAAGACGCCTTGGCAATCGCAAACGATGTGAATGTTTTCAATTCCCTCGAGGGTGCGGCGCTCAATGCATTCAATGCATAGAGCCTTGCCTCGCATCTTGGACCGAACGAGCATTGTAGCCACTATTTCATCGAAGGGTGTAGCAGATGGACGGTCTTAGTGGCGCAAACGATTGACGCAAAGATGCGCTTTCAACCAATCCATCCCCAAAATGAGGTCGATGTTAGACGCCTTCAGGATAATGGGGAGGCATAGAATTCCAGCCCTTCGATTTCCACGGGACGCCAACGCCAACCATGGAGGTTTGACATTGTCCCAATGGGGTTTTTACCACTACCGAAAAGTTCATCTCTTCACACTTAACGCCGTGTTTGTATGCAAAGTCTTCAGACATGAATGAATGTGATGCTCCTGAATCGAATAAAACAGATGCAGGTACTGAATTTACGAGGAGTGTACCCATCACAGTAGCAGGCTAGTCATGAGCTTCGTTCAGATCAACGTGGTTGGCCTGAGCTTGCCCATAAGACTTGCCGGTGTTGTTGCGGTTCGTTGTTTCCACGGCCGGGCCATGGAAGGGCCATTGATTCTCGGTTACGTTGCATTCTCTAGCACGGTGCCCTGGTTGTCCGCACCTGAAGCATAAGCCATTATTGGGAGTGGGAACAGGAGCTTGGGGTGGTGGAGCTGGGAGCTTCGGCTGCTTAGTTGAAGGCCGACGAGGTGTAGCATAGTTACGCTTTGAAGCAGATGCATTAATTGGTACATGCTGTTGGGAATCCATATCTTGCGCTTCCTGAGGACGGGCTCAAGATGAGCCCGTGTCACGGTTGCGCCTGTTAGAGCTCCGTATTCCCGCAGACCAGTTTCGACGTTGATAGCTTTGTTCACCAAGGTGGCGAAATCAGCAAAGTCGTGCACTAGAAGTGCGAGCTTGATGTCGCCTTGAAGACCGCCACGGAACTTCTCTGTCTGCGTGCATCGGTTGCAATATCTTCTTCAAAGATAGCGAGACAAGTCCAAGAACTCGCACGATAGGCTTCAACAGTCTTGTTGCCTTGGGTGAGGTTATGAACTCACGCTTCTTCCGTCCATGACCCCTTGAGGGATGAAGCGGCACGGAAGGCAGCCCGGAAGTCCGCCGGTGATGAGTGTTCCAACCGGCAGAGTACACCGTGGCTGTCCCACCATTGAGCTGCGGGTCCTTCAGAAGAAGGAAGCAAAAGTGACATAGCTGGCGGGGGCTACATCAGCAGACTCCATCTCATAGGTGATGTCACGGAGCCGCCATCGACATCCGATGGCTGAGTTGAGCTGCGGTACACGCTGGGGTTCAGCGTATGAAATCCTCGCAGAGTTGTCCCGTTTGGGTCTTTGGTGCATATTCGGCGAGGAACTGAGCCATCATGTTCTCCATGAACTGGCGATTCATCCGAGCTGTTGGATCATACCAGCCATGTACTCAAAGCGGTGGTGGGAAGTTGGCACCACGACCACGACCTGCTGGCCTAACCATCCCGCTAATATATAACAGGGTAGTTCAGCAATTGAGAAACCAAGCAGAGACAGAATCATTCATGATGAAACATGCATAATGAAAGCAAGATGATGGGAACTACATAGTAGTTGGCATGTCTTACAAAAGGAATCATGCATAGAGTTCGATACATAGAGTCCAAAGACATAGACTACTACATCATAGGCGGCACGCAGAGCTCATGGCGAATACATCAAACACTAACAAGCAAGTCTACATCAGTCCCATGCGGCATCGCGGAGGTAGTCAGAGCCCGAAAGTCGATAGTGCGGCGGTGGATAGTCCTCCACGTCGCTGACTGGGGCCGCGGATACTCGTGCTGAATCCGACGCCCGTGTGGCGAAAAGGGCTGGCGCGGGAGAGTAGCCTCCCACGCCCGCCAACCGACACCCGGGGCATCACGGTCTGGCTGGGTAGATCGCAGAACGCGGCAGCTCTCCGGATCGGACAAAGGGTGCATCAGCGTCGAGCACGGTAGAGGTGCCGACGGGTGATGTACAACTCGTGGCGAAGAGCTCGGTTAGCTCGATCCAGCCCATCGCGATGCGTAACAAAGTTCGATGGTGGAAGGCTCTCTGGTGACGATGGTGTAGGCAGCGGTGTAGTAACCTCCTCACCAACATCGACGCGATAGCAATGTGCTCGAAGGGGAGGCGTCCAACTCTCGATACTCGCACGAAGACGTGTCGAGCAGCATAAGCAGCATCGTGGACTGCCATATCGATGGTCACTCCAACACCATGTGCGGTGTGCAAAGACAAGAGTGGACTCATACTCCCGAGAGTATAGGTGGACGATGGCGCGGCATCGCTCCCCGGTTGTAGTCCTGGTACTCCTCATAGACGGTGTACTCAGGGTGCCAGCGATAACCCAGATAGGTCATCATCTCGGCTAGCACCGCAGGTGATCCCGAGGCACCAATGGCCGTCCTGTGGCGCACGACCTGCCTCGTGGGTTCCATCTGAAAACAAAGACGTTTCAAAGGAGTCAAATGACAGTGTGGAAATTGCTCAAATACAATTCCAAAACAACTTAGGCTATATCCAACTTTGGGGTGAATGCGATCACGGGATCCTAGTGATAGTTAGTAAAATCGTTTAACCCGAGTAGAAGAGAGTTTAGAGTCCCAGAGTAAAGGTCGAGGAGTAAAAGATCCTAGTACCACCCGATGGCGACGTGGGCCCGTAAGGCACACAGCCAAGTTAGTAAAGTTTTTGCAATGTCTAGACTCGACTTCGGCCAAGGAGTGTGGAAGGGGATTCCTACAGCAATGGCTCGATATCAACTTCAGACGCTCGATTCAATCGTACACTAATCATGCACGCAAATGTGTACGATCAAGATCAAGGACTCACGGAAGATATCACAACACAACTCTACAAATAAAATAAGTCATACAAGCATCATAATACAAGCCGAGGGGCCTCGAGGGCTCGAATACAAGTGCTCGATCATATACGAAGTCAGCGGAAGCAACAATATCTGAGTACAGACATGAGTTAAACAAGGTGCCATAAGATGGCTAGCACAAACTGGGATACAGATCGAAAGAGGAGCAGGCCTCCTGCCTGGGATCCTCCTAGGTTACTCCTGGTCATCGTCAGCGGGCTGCACGTAGTAGTAGGCACCTCCGGAGTAGTAGTCGTCATAGGCGGTGGTGTCTGGCTCCTGGGCGCCATCGTCTGGTTGCAGCAATCGAGTAGAGGTAGGGAAAAAAAGGGGGAACAAGGCAACCGTGAGTACTCATCCAAAGTACTCGCAAGCAAGGAGCTACACTACATATGCATGGATATATGTGTAAAGGCCATATCAGTGGACTGAACTGCAGAATGCCGTAATAAGAGGGGATAGCTAGTCTTAACGAAGACTACGCTCGACTCTGTCTTGCAACATGTAGGAGGGGACAATCAAGTCCTCCAAGTAACATCATATAGCAATAATCCTACCCGCAATCCTCGCTCATAACCACGAGCGAGAGCGACCACCGGTTGTATCGGCACTTGAAAGGGTGTGTTTTATCAAGTATCCGGTTCTAGTTGTCATAAGCTCAAGGTACAACTCCAAGTCGCCCTGTTATCAAGATCACGGCTATCCGAATAGATTAACTTCCTGTAGGGTGCACCATCTTACCAAAGACGCTTGATCCCATTTGGCGGACACACTTTCCGGGTCATGCCCGCCGCGGAAGATCAACACGTCGCAGCCCCACCTAGGCACAACAGAGAGGCCAACACGCCGGTCTAAACCTAAGCGCGCAGGGTCTGGGCCCATCGCCTCGAACACACACTGCGTTCGCGTGACGTGCCGAAGCAGCACCTAGCCTAACAAGCGTTCATCCAATCCGGTAGCAGCCGCTCCGTCGCCGACGTCTGAAGTGCCGGTGATACCACGACGCCGGATACCCATAACTACTCCGCGTAGATGGTTAGTGCGATAAGCTCGAGCCAACTCAGATCAAATACCAAGACCTCGTTAAGCGTGTTAAGTATCCGCGAACGCCAACAGGCCAGCCCACCTCTCTCCTAGGCGGTCTCAACCTGCCTGCCGCTCCGCCACAAAGATCCACTCGCTGGTGCTCCATCACCGACCCGACTTTAGTCTCCACATGTATCATGTATAAGTATATAGTATATACCGTGATCAACTCCCGAGTGATCACGGCCCGATAGTATAGCACGGCAGCACGGACAAGAAAGTAGGGCCACAGATGAAAGTACTAGCATCCTATACTAAGCATATAGGATTGCGGGTAAGGTAACAATGAAGTTACAAGGACAAAGCTATGCAGAAGATAGGAGTATCTCGAAAACAAGAATATGCTATACTACTCTAATGCAAGCAGTGTAGATAAGAGTAGGCGATATCTGGTGATCAAGGGGGGGCTTGCCTGGTTGCTCTGGCAAGAGAGAGGGGTCGTCAACACCGTAGTCGAACTGGCCAGCAGCAGCGTCGGTCTCGTAGTCTACCGGAGAGAAGAGGGGGAAGAAACAATGAATACAAAGTAAACAGATGCATAACGATGCATGACATGCCAAGAAGCGATGCTAGGCGTGCCCTAACGTGGTATGAGGGGGTACTGGTTAGAGGGGAAAACATCCGGGAAAGTATTCCCGGTGTTTAGGGTTTTCGAGCGGAGGAGCGGAGGGAAAAGTTGCAGGTTCGATAGGTTAGGGGTGTGTGGCGACGAACGGATTGCGATCCGGATTCGGCTACCGTTACGAGCAACTTTCATGTTGAAAATATTTGAACCGAAGTTACGGATTAAAAGATATGATTTTAAAAGATTTTATTAATTTCGGAATTTAATTAATTAATTAATTAATTCGAAAAAATGTATTTATGACGTCAAGATGATGTCATGCCGACGTCAAGCGATCAATGTGGTTGATGAATCAACCACGACATGTGGGTCCCGCATGTCATTTCTCGTTATCTAATTAACCTAATCAGATTTAATTAATAGTGGTTAATTAGGTTTAATTAGTGATTAGGTTAAATCTAATCTGGTTTAATTAAGTTAATTAACTCTCTAATTAATTAATTAATTAATTAATATTTTAATTATTATTTTAATATTTAGTTTTCCCTTTTTTCATTTTCGTTTTAACACCGGGCCGCCCCACGGTCGTGGACCCAGCCCAACCGGGCGGCTAACGGGAGAGGAGAAGCGCGATTGAGCGCCGAATGGGGCGCAGCTGGGAGGCCGAGGTCACGACGACGGCCGGAGGGGCCGCAGCCACGGCGAGGTTGGCTGGCTGCATGAAGCGGCGCGCATGAGGCGACCGAAGCGGTGGGCGGGAGCCAGCGGCCGGAGCAGCAGAGAGAGAGCGAAGCGGCGCCGTCGGGGCCGCATGATGGTGGTCAGGAAGGGCCATGGCATGTGTGGTGCGGAGTCGACGGTCGCCGTGGTCTGGGGCGTTAACAAGCGTCGCGGCAGCAGCGTCGCCGGGGGCACGTCGGAAGGGCAGGGGTTGGTGGCGAAGGGCGCTGTCGGGCGAGGGGAGGAGAAGGAAGGGGCGTGGTCATGGATGGTCAGAGCGGCGTCGGGGCTGGGCCACTCTGATGGCTGGGAGGGAGAGGGGAGCGACGGGGGGAGATGTGAAGCTCACGGCCTGGGCCCGTAGGGTCTAGGGGGCGGGCGCGGTGGAGCTCGCCGACGTCCGTGAGGAGGCGGGCGGGAAGCGTTGTTGCGGCGTCGGGAGGGCGTCCGGTGAGGCGGGGAGGTTGGGTTGACCTCATGGTGAGGTGCCCGTCGTGGGGGCGACGGATGACGAGGGGGGTCCGGACGGCAGCGAGGGCGAGGGGAGGAGGGCGCCTTGTTGGGGCGGGCGGGGGCCATGGCGATGGGCGCGTGTGGGGTCCCCGATCTGGATCGGGCGGGGGGAGAGAAAGCGGATCGGTGGGGGCGAGTGGGTGCGAGTGAGGTGGGCGGCTAGGGTTTCTAGCCGAGAGGGCTAAGTGGCGGCCGGCTGGGCTGCCCTGGGAGGGGCTGGGCCGGTGTGAGGGGCCAGGTGGGGGGGTTCGGGGCTGGCCGGGCAGTGGGAAGGGCTGGCCAGATGGGCGATGGGGTTCCTTCCCCCCACCTCTTTTGTTTTATTTTGTTTTTTATTAATTTTCCCTTTCTTACTTTCTGTTTTAGATTAATTAAAATGCCAAAACATTTTACAAAATTTTGTGCACCCCACCATAATTAGGTTTGCTATTTTAGACAACCCCCGAACATTTTAGTTTTAGTTTTTGAAACCTTTTATCTTTGCTTTTGTTTTGAATTTATTTGTAGACCGGGTTCGAATCAACGTGAGGTTAGCCACAGTAACCGAGGTGGTCACTGTTGCTTAATCATCCGGGTGTTTCATATCATTTGGAGTATCAGGTGGTTCAGCAATAGGTTCACTAGAAGTTTGCACAGTTCTATCATTTTTCTTTTTCTTCCTCTTAGAAGAACTAGGTACATCAATATTATTTCTCTGAGAATCTTGCTCGATTATCTTAGGGTGGCCTTGAGGATACAAAGGTTCCTGAGTCATTCTACCAGTTCTAGTAGCCACTCTAACAAAGATAATCATTTTTCTTACTATTCATTTCATCAAGCACTTCTTTACGAGCTTTAAGTACTTGTTCTACTTGAGTGGTAACCATAGAAGCATGTTTGCTAACAAGTTTAAGTTCACCTCTAATATTAGCCATATAATCACTCAAGCGTTTAATCATAAAGGTATTCTATTTTAATTGTCTACCAAAATAAGCATTAAAGTCATCTTGCTTAAACATAAAGTCATCAAACTCATCCAAGCATCGACTAGCAATTTTAGTAGGAGGGACTTCAGCTTTATCATACCTATAGAGAGAATTTACCTTTCTTCGCTCGTGTCGGGATATCGGGAGGTTCTTCAGTAAATAAGTAATTGAGATCATATACTTCTTCAACAAGCGGTAAATTAAGACCATGTATTTCTTCAATAGGAGGTAAATTCTTAACATCTTCAGCTTTAATACCTTTTTCTTTCATAGATTTCTTTGCTTCTTGCATATCTTCGGGGCTGAGAAATAGAACACCTCTCTTCTTCGGAGTTGGTTTAGGAATAAGCTCAGTAATTGGCTCTGGGACTGGCTCAGGAGGTGGCTCGGGAGGTGCCCAATTATTTTCATTTGCCAACATATTATTCAATAGAATTTCAGCGTCATCCAGTGTTCTTTCCCTGAAAAGAGAACCAGCACAATTATCCAGGTAATCTCTAGAAGCATCGGTTAGTCCATTATAAAAGATATCAAGTATTTCAGGTTTCTTAAGAGCATGATCAGGCAAAGCACTAAGTAACTTGAGAAGCCTCCCCCAAGCTTGTGGGAGACTCTCTTCTTCAATTTGCACAAAGTTATATATATCCCTCAAAGCAGCTTGTCTCTTATGAACAGGGAAAAATTTAGCAGAGAAGTAATAAATCATATCCTCGGGACTTTGCACACAACCAGGATCAAGAGAATTAAACCATTTCTTAGCATCACCCTTTAATGAGAACAGAAATATTTTGAGTAAATAAAGGTAGCGCGATCTCTCATTATTAGTAAACAGGGAAGCTATATCATTTAACTTAGTAAGATGTGCCACAACATTTTCAGATTCATAGCCATAAAAAGGATCAGATTCAACCAAAGTAATTATATCGGATCAACAGAAAAATCATAATAATCCTGATCAAGAATACGATAGGTGAAGTAGCAAAAGGTGGTCGGGTCTCATCCTATCTCTAAAAGATTCTTCACTCCATTTAACTAGCAACCTCTTAAGTTCAAGTTTGTCCTGGCAAGCAAGAATAGCTGCAGTAGATTCAGCATTAAAAAGATAACCCTCAGGAATAGCAGGCATATTTTCATCATCACTGACATCATTGTATTCAGTTTCAATATTTTCTCTTTCTCTAGACCTAGAAATTTGTTCATCTAGAAATTCACCAAGGGGCACAGTAGTATCAAGCATAGAAGTAGTTTCATCATAAGTATCATGCATAGCAGAAGTGGCATCATCAATAACATGCAACATATCGGAACGAATAGCAGAAGTAGGTTTAGGTGTCGCTAGCTTACTCATAACAGAAGGTGAATCAAGTGCAGATCTAGATGGCAGTTCCTTACCTCCCCTCGTAGTTGAGGGATAAATTGTTGTCTTAGCATCTTTCAAGTTCTTCATAGTGTCCAGCAGATATAAATCCCAAGTGACTCAAAGAATAGAGCTATGCTCCCCAGCAATGGCGCCAGAAAAAGGTCTTGATAACCCATAAGTATAGGGGATCGCAATAGTTTTCAAGGGTAGAGTATTCAACCCAAATTTGTTGATTCGACACAAGGGGAGCCAAAGAATATTCTCAAGTATTAGCAGCTGAGTTGTCAATTCAATCACACCTGGAAACTTAGTATCTGCAGCAAAGTGTTTAGTAGCAAAGTAATATGATAGTGGCGGTAACGGTAACAAAAGTAAAGACAAAGAAAAGTAATGTTTTTGGTATTTTGTAGTGATTGTAACAAGAGCAATGAAAAGTAAATAAGCGTAAACCAGTATATGGAAAACTCGTAGGCACCGGATCAGTGATGGATAATTATGCCGGATGCAGTTCGTCATGTAACAGTTACAACATAGGGTGACACAGAACTAGCTCCAATTCATCAATGTAATGTAGGCATGTATTCTGAATAGTCATACGTGCTTATGGAAAAGAACTTGCATGGCATCTTTTGTCCTACCCTCCCGTGGCAGCGGGGTCCTATTGGAAACTAAGGGATATTAAGGCCTCCTTTTAATAGAGAACCGGAACAAAGCATTAGCACATAGTGAATACATGAACTCCTCAAACTATGGTCATCACCGAGAAGTATCCTGATTATTGTCACTTCGGGGTTGTCGGATCATAACACATAATAGGTGACTATAGACTTGCAAGATAGGATCAAGAACACGCATATATTCATGAAAACATAATAGGTTCATATCTGAAATCATGGCACTCGGGCCCTAGTGACAAGCATTAAGCATAGCAAAGTCATAGCAACATCAATCTCAGAACATAGTGGATACTAGGGATCAAACCCTAACAAAACTAACTCGATTACATGATAAATCTCATCCAACCCATCACCGTCCAGCAAGCCTACGATGCAATTACTCACGCACGGCGGTGAGCATCATGAAATTGGTGATGGAGGATGGTTGATGATGACGACGGCGACGAATCCCCCTCTCCCGAGCCCCGAAGCGAACTCAGATCAGCCCCCGAGAGAGATTAGGGCTTGGCGGCTCCGTGATCGTAAACACGATGAAACTTTCTCCTGATTTTTTCTCCCGAAAGCCAATATATGGAGTTGGAGTTGGCGCGGAGGGCCACCAAGGCCCACGAGGTAGGGCGCGCCCGTGGGAGGGCGCGCCCCACCCTCATGGACAGGGTGTGGGCCCCCTGGTCTTCATCTTTGGCGAGGATTTTTTATTATTTATTCTAAGATATTCCGTGGAGTTTCAGGTCATTCCGAGAACTTTTGTTTTCTGCACATAAAACAACACCATGGCAATTCTGCTGAAAAGAGCGTCAGTCTGGGTTAGTTCCATTCAAATCATACAAGTTAGAGTCCAAAACAAGGGCAAAAGTGTTTGGGAAAGTAGATACGACGGAGACGTATCATCAATCTAGGCCATGTCGCCGAAAGCTTCAAGGTCGGTAAATCAGTACGTACCGAAGCAATCGAGCCCATGCTAACAATCTTGAGAAAACAACTAAATGGCACAGGGAGAAAGATTCTGTCATTAAGCAACACTGTAAGTAAAGATCACGGCAAAGGAATCACGTTTAAAACAATATATATCACTTTATAAATAGATAAACTTCCCCTATAACTGAACTTACAAATTCCCTTTGTGTATCTGTGACAAAACAAGCAGCACTCGATAAAGGAAGCCGATTGATTTAAGATCCAATGTGCTCTGTAAATAATGATCAAGAACACATTAGAAAAAATTACTACCCGCCTGGGCTTAGATCATTTTTCAACATGCAAGAAGAAGAAAAACTGCAAGATTATAACATGGTAAGCATATCTACTTGCGTGTATATTATGGAAAAGTTCTCATTTTATTTTATGTTTCTAAATATAAGAAGATTTCCAAATATTTTCTTTTTATTTTTTGTTTTGCAGTTCCTTCTACCATGTTCGTTGCGCGGGTTTGAGCAAGACGAAAATACAAGTCATTACTTCACCATTACAGTTAACATGCAAAAACAGGCTTTGAACTCCTTGACTCTTCAACTGCATATCCAGGCACAATAGAATTCTTTAACAATGTAACCAACAAATTAATGAAAATATGGAAGCACGTAAGCACAGAGCTACATCTTTCACAAAAAAGCATCGACCATTTCAAAAGGGTCAAACTGCAGGTGCCACTTCAAGGAGAAGACATGTAAGCACTTCCAACATTTCACTTCTTTCTTTTTTTCAATGCAAGATTCACTACTACAATTACTGAAATAATCCTGTTCTTTCGTCTTCTCAATGCAACAATTACCACTACCATTGCTCCAACACTTCTCTTCTTTCCATTTCTTGAATGCAACAATCTTACTAGTACCATTCCTCTACATGCGTAATGGATCATGATTCTATATGTACATGAACCTCAAGCACTACTCCAATGATGGAACAGAAGAACCTTAGAGCCGTAACAAGTACCAGAGTTGAGGAAAAAATTCTATATCAACTAATCAGTCAACACAGAGGGAATACCAAACTGTCATTAATCAAGTGTACAACAGGTTAATCTTTTCAGAAACTAATCCTTACAATTTTGTCACACTAGAAGAAGTAATATTATTTTATTATTATTATTATTTGATTCTAACAGATATGCTGAAGTATGAAGTCGATATGGGAGACAAAGAAATGCAATGACATGTAATGTTATGTACTAGAAGAGTTTCGCCAAATCCCGAGCCAAAAGAACATATTATGCATGCGACAACCACAAAAGAGCAGGAAGTTATTGATATATCCAAGAAACACAAAGAAGTTATGGATGTCGGCAGACACGCCGTCGCCCAAGAATCTTGCATGCAGACCATTAAGAAAAGGATCCACCAAGAGAACCGGATCAACCACCACCGCATTTACAAGATACCACACCATGCTGAAGAGCAAACGGACGAGCAAAATATTAACAACAATACCCCGAGCACAGATCAACTTGAACAAACATGCACTGATTTAAAAGAGGATGGCACAAGCAACGACGTACCAAATACACAATAACAGGTTTCCGAGCAGAAGAAACAACATGTTCTTCTTCAAGAAGAAACAGGCTCGACAAGCAATCAGCAAGGCACCTCCAGCACCATCTCTCTAGAGTTCCTAAAACCCAAAACAATGGAAAAACACAACAAAGTTCATGAATTTCTTTCAAGCCTTAACCCGCTCCAACTAGAGGAATACAACGAGCATGTAAAGATGGGCGTTGGATTCGATGTAATCAAAACATGGCTGAATGACCATGAAAGCTATGAATTCAACAAAGATCCCATGCCGTACCTGACAATCTTGCAGCAAGAATCAGGAGAACATTCAATGCCTCAAATCATCTGAGAACAGCTTAGACAATAAAATCACGGTCAAGAAGAGACCGGTAAAGCCTTCAAGAAGGCTCCATGGAAAAATTCCTACTTTTGTCCCAGGAGATTTCAAAATTATGGACAAAGCCAGAGCACTTCATGAATACCTATTCAGCAAAGAAGGACAGGATGAATGCAGAGAGTAAGTACTTTCTCTTGTCACAACATAAAAACAAAGAAATGTTGCCCCTTTTAAAAGTAACCTAACCAATGTATAAACTTTTTCTGCTTGCAGTCTAAACGTATATATTAGCTCAAAGCGACCCGATTTGATTACAGGAAAACAAATGATGGAACCGCTACAGAAAGGAGATGATGGACAGATGGAGGGATCCATCGCAAACGCATTGTTCGAAGAATGGACAGTGCAGCAACAATACAACACAACCGATAAAGCCATACTTTCCGCAGAATTTGCAAACGTATGAAGTCCAATTTGACAAAAACACTTGCATCATTTCAGTGATTACAAAGATTTAACTAAAAAGTAGAAAACTTTTTGGCCGCGGATCGTCCTTGGTGTTAAAATTGGAGGAAAAGGAGGACTAGCAGAATTCAATGAGGACGAAGCATTGAAACAGTTTGCACCCCTTGTAACAGGGAAGGAACTTTTAAAGAAAAAGTTGGTAAGTTAATAGAAATATACAAACATAATTCATTTTTCCTACAGATTGTTACATGTCATTTAATTCTCCTGACAGGAATGAACTTTAACTCTGTCTCCAAAAACCGCAGATTGTGATACCTCACAACACAGCTAAACACTACACACTGTACGTGCTCAACAAGTACACGAGCTCCATCGACATACTTGACTCACCGAATTACAGAGACGGAGATGGAAAAACAACATGGAAAACACACCATAAGGATCACCCAGAACTGGTAAGTCAATTCAACCTTGTTTTCTAATTGGTTTTACAGTTCCTGCATTCCCTTGTTTAATGCCAAAACCCAACAACAACACCAAACCGTAATCACAGATTAAAAGGATGCACACACTCATGAAAAAGCATTACGGCGAAGCGGAGCTACGAGCCAACGGCAAACCGAACTGGTCGAGGATAGCGAAACACCTAACGAGTTTGCGTACAAAACAGCAGGGTACCCAATGCGGACACTTCATGGTTCAATTTGCAAAATACTGGAATGGCATTGATCTCATAAAAGATGATGAGGATTTCAATGTAAGCGAATAGTACGAGAGCAACAATTTTAATTTTTACAAGCAGCACTACTTGAATATTTCAATTATCTCATGAAAGAAAAATGAAAGAATATCCAATGACCTCCATGCAGCAAAGCAACGTAGATGCCGAGTGGAAACCAGAGTTCCTTTTTACAGCCATATTTGGTGAAACAAACCAAGTAAAGTGCGAGGAACTACCTGGAAGAATCAAAGAATTCAAACCAGAAACTTCAAAGTTCTTTTCCACCAACAAAGGTAAGAAAATCATTTCTACTTATCTTTTTTTGTGTAATAACCTACCCATCCCACGGTTCACCAATGTCTTTCGTATCACAAGAGCTTACATATTACATATCTGCTTCCGCTGAAAGAAACAGATGAAACTAAAAGGGACAAAAGACGAAGCACCGGTCCATACCCAAAACATTCTCATTGCTTCCAACACACAACAGAGGCGTCCGACCTCTTCCATCTACTCATGAGCGACAGCTGGCAGGAAGAATACGAAAAGTGAGTTGTTTTCTATTGCACCTCAAAAATAGTTGACAAAGGCCAAAAATAATGTAAAAATCTGTTTCTCACTGACCGTGACCTCCAAAATTATTTAATCTCCCTGTCGCAGCAAAACTATATTTAGGCGCATCCCAGGACAAAGTGAAAGCACGCAACTTCTGGAGCCCAACTCAAGGCGATTTGGTCCAAGACCAAGATGCATTTAATATACCACATCATATGGAAAAGAGGGTCCTCGATGACATAGCAGAAATCTGGGAAAGCAGACAAGATTCAAAATAGAGTGACAGAGTAATATTAGGCTCAAACTTTGCAGATGTAAAATTTTAAAAAGCAAAATCTTGTCTATATTGCAACACCTACTCTTTTTATATTGTTACACAGCTCTTTTTTCTAACAGTTTTTTCATCGTAATTATTGTTTGCAGCATATATTGGATTTAAAGAAACACATAACTGGTATTAAAAAATTTAAAAATGAATTGCAAAAAAGAAAGAATCAGCTGGCATCCATGTATCTCAAGGAAAATCAAAGGAAAAAACTCTCAACAGCAAACATGGTAACAACCCTTTCCTCCATGACAAAATCTCAAAATATGCGTTCTATTAAATTACTTTATGTTAAACTGTCATCTAACCAACAAGTATTTTGTACGCAGATATTCGTTCCAATGGAGAAGCATGACCGCTATGTACTATATGTGCTGGACAAATACAAACACAAAGTTCACATTATTGATCCTCGAGAACAATTAATTTCAAAATGCAATATTCCCAGGTACCTAGGTTTAAAGAAGTCTTCAACACCATACTAGGACAAACAATGACTGCCAAGGGTACAAGATGGCAGATTCATACCGTGCGAGATGTTCCAATGGTAGAAAAGGGAGAATCAACATTTGTTGTTTTAAAGCTTGCATTCATCTACAATGGTGAAAGTTTGTCGAAGACCTGGAAGATTTGACAGTAAGTTTATATAGATTTACTTATAAACAACTTATATGCAGAAACTCTAATAATATACTTCTCTTCTCGGCAAAATTTCACAGGATGAGGTCGAAGACTGGAGGGAAAAGGCAATGTACATTCTCTTAAGTAGCGAGATGAATGAAGTCAAAGCTAGTGAAATGGGTGGCGAGATTAGCAAGATCTTGAGCAAAAATGAAGACTAAAACTTCTAATTTAGCCCGCGAGGCTAATTCTACATAGACGTGACAAATAAGTTTATCAATAACTCACATTTCTATGTAATGTAGTTAGAAATTGTGTGTTCATGTTGAAAAGAGAACTATTTCGACAACAGTGCCTCTTACATCATCAGAGAGTGCCAGTAAACTATAAACAACAATGCCTCTTCTTATTTGTATGACAACACTGACTCCCAAAACGAACCCTTACGCGTGACTCTGGAAACCACCCTCGCGTGGCCTTGTGCCACCAAACCCTGGGTCACCATGCCTCCGGGCAATATCCACACACACACACACACATACCCTTACGCGTGACTCTGGAGACCACCCTCCAGTGCCTCCAGAGGTGACATGGCCTTTGTGCCGCCAAACCCTGGGTCACCATGCCTCCGGGCAATATCCACACACACACACATACCCTTACGCGTGACTCTGGAGACCACCCTCCTGTGCCTCCAGAGGTGACATGGCCTTGTGCCACCAAAGCGTGGGTCACCATGCATCCGAGCAATATCCACACACACACATACCCTTACGCGTGACTCTGGAGACCACCCTCCCGTGCCTCCAGAGGTGACATGGCCTTTGTGCCACCAAACCCTGGGTTACCATGCCTCCGGGCAATATCCACACACACACATACCCTTACGTGTGACTCTGGAGACCACCCTGCCATGCCTCCAGAGGTGACATGGCCTTGTGCCACCAAAGCATGGGTCACCATGCATCCAGGCAATATCCACACACAAATACCAAGAACGCCTCAACCGTGGCTAGCTCCTACGCACACGTGACTTCACATGCTTCAAACCCGTGCCTCTGGAGGCACATACCAATGACTTCACGTGACTTCACATGCTTCACACCCGCACAAACCTAGCTCGTAAGCAGACGTGACTGCACATGCTTCAAACCCGTGCCTTCAGCACAACCTGCTATATAAAAATTAAACAAGCAGGTTCCCTCACGCCGGAGGCGCCGTGCCACACCACGACGTACAATGCACCGCACGAGCCAGCAGCACGAGGCACGACCAACACACACTTCGACCTATGGCCCCCCTTCAAGATGTTTATGAAAATTGAACGAGCCGAAGGTGAGCTGGAGGTTCCCTCGTGCCGGAGGCGCCGTGTCACACCGCGACGTACAACGCGCCGCACGAACTAGCACGCCGCACGACCAACACACACTTCGACCTATGCCCCCCCTTCAAGATGTTTATGAAAATTAAACGAGCCGAAGGCAAGCCGGAGGTTCCCTCACGCCGGAGGCGCCGTGTCACACCACGACGTACAACGCGCCGCACGAACCAGCACGCCGCACGACCAACACACACTTCGACCTATGCCCCCCCCCCTTCAAGATGTTTATGAAAATTAAACGAGCCGGAGGTTCCCTGGCGCCAGAGGCGCCGTGTCACACCACGACGTACAACGCGTCGCACGAACCAGCACGCCGCACGACCAACACACACTTTGACCTATGCCCCCCCCCCCTTCAAGATGTTTATGAAAATTAAACGAGCCGAAGGTTCCCTCGCGCCGGAGGCGCCGTGTCACACCACGACATACAACGTGCTGCACGAACCAACATGCTGCACGACCAACACACACTTCGACCTATGCCCGCCCTTCAAGATGTTTATGAAAATTAAACGAGCCGAAGGCGAGCCGGAGGTTCCCTCGCGCCGGAGGTGCCGTGTCACACCACGACGTACAACGCGCCGCACGAACCAACACGCCGCACGACCAACACATACTTCGACCTATGCCCCCCCTTCAAGATGTTTATGAAAATTAAACGAGCCGAAGGCGAGCCGGAGGTTCCCTCGCGCCGGAGGTGCCGTATCAAACCACGACGTACAACGCGCCGCATGAACCAACACGCCGCACGACCAACACACACTTAGACCTATGCCCCCCCTTCAAGATGTTTATGAAAATTGAACGAGCCGAAGGCGAACCGGAGGTTCCCTCGCACCGGAGGCGCTTTTCTTCAATTTAGTAAAGTTATTATACACCCGTGCCTCTCCTAGTGTTCACCTGTGCCTATAAAGAAGTCACACGATTGAATGATTCTGGAGACTGTTGTTTTACATTAAAAAGTTGCTTTTTTCTTTACTTGGAAGGTCACATTTGATAGTGTTGGTAGTCCCCGCCCGTAACTACCCCATAAATCTCCATTACATGGAAATATAATGGGAACAAAAAGGGAAACGGGAAAGAGAAACAGAGAACCAACTGCGCGAGCTGGTGTTTTTTTTGTGTTTTCGCGCGGAAAGGGAAAATGGAAAATTCTGGTAGTTCGAGGGTTAAACTGCAAAACGCACCAAACCACAAACCGGAAAGGGAAAACTGGGAACCAACCGCAGAACTGGTTTTTTGCAGGGAGGCGCTCCATGACACTTGTCACGCTAAGAAGCGCTCGAATCCGCTTCACGAAGCGCCCAAAGGAGTGCTCGTTAACTAGTTGCTCCCTTTGGGGGTACATGTCTTTCTCTCACTTCCCTGTGCTAAATAGGCCACAAGAGGGCGAGGTGGACCATGGAAATTTGGGCCCTGGCTAAATGGTAGCTAGGTTTTCTGATTTCGTCTACACACACATGTTATGTTTCCAATTTCCATCTCATTTTCTGAAAAACAAATTCCATATGTGATGTGATCCAACCATATAAGCAAACTAGGTCTAATAATTCAATTGTGGTTTATGTGTCTTACCTTTCTTCTGAGAGTGGTTCTAGTGACAAAACTCTACTCCCTCCGTCCCATAATGTAAGACATTTTTTAACACTACACTAGTGTTCAGAAACTTATTAAATTATGGGACGGAGTAGTAGAAAGCAATAACTTCCTATATTTGTTCGTGCGGGCTCGTGTGAGCGACGGTTCCGACAAGTCTTATCATTTTCAAGCCTCTCATGACAGCTCGAGTCCCACAATGGCGGAGCTACATCTACTTCTGCCCTCCTCCCCCTCCCACAATGGCTCGAGTCCCACAATGGCGGCGCTGGCGACACGGGGGAGCCCCCACCAGCGTCGCCACCTCTCCCCTCCTCCCCCTCCCCTCGTCTCGCCGCCGCCTGAGGAGCCCGCCGACAAAGCCCGGGCAGGCTCCAGGGAGGGTGGCGGCGGGGCACCTCGCTGGGAGGGTGGCGCGGATCCCGGCCGCTCGGGCGCGATTCAAGGGCGACCAAGCGCCGCAGAGGTTGCCCGGTGTCCGGCAGCGTCGGCCCCGTGTTGCTCCCTTGCTTGGCCGTGGCAGTGGGGGACAGCAGAGGGGCGGCGGAAGGCGCGTGGCGGCCGGATCTGGCCGGCCTAGGTCGGATTCGGAGTGGCAGCGGCTGGGCGCGTCGTCAGAGGTGGTTGGTGGGGCGCGGGGAGTGTCGGTGTCAAAACCGGCGGATCTCGGGTAGGGGTCCCAAACTGTGCGTCTAGGTTCGATTGTAACAGGAGATGGGGGACATGATGTTTACCCAGGTTTGGGCCCTCTCTATTGAGGTAATACCCTACTTCGTGCTTGATTGATCTTGATGAATATGAGTGTAACAAGAGTTGATCTACCACGAGATCGTAATGGCTAAACCCTAGAAGTCTAGCCTATGAGTATATGGTAATGAATCTGTCCCTATCCGGACTATGCTCTCCGGTTTATATAGACATCGGAGAGATCTAGGGTTACATGAGGTCGGTTACATAAGAGAGAATCTTCATAATAGGTCGCCTAGCTTGCCTTCCACGCCAAGTAGAGTCCAATCCGGACACGGGTATAGTCTTTGGTATTTGTGTCTTCATAGCCCATCAGTCCGGCCCACAGATAACAGGCCGGACGCCCAAGGACCCCTTAATCCAGGACTCCCTCGGTAGCTCCTGAACCTGGCTTCAATGACAAGGAGTCCGGTGCGCAGATTGTCTTCGGCATTGCAAGGTGGGTTCCCCTTCTTTTGAACTTCCAAGATAGTCTTCAGACGTGATGATTGTGTCCGGGCCTGTTACACACCATGCAAAACTGTAGAGAGATTATATATATTCCACACGAGTTCTATCCGCCGACAGTTTCCAGCAACGTGATATCACGCCCGTCCGGTCATAATTTCAAACCGTTTTTCTTCTGCAATCCCACGTTTCAAAACGCGGTTGCCACTAGCACGTCTTGTCGAAGCAGAGACCATGTGCCCTTATTGCGGGATTCTCATCAATGCGGGCATGGGTAACCCAACCGTGCCGTTTATACAGCCCTTGGGAATAGGCAAATCTCAAGGCGAGTGAGGAGGCGTTTAATGTTTGCTGCCTTTATAAGAGGATAAGGATTCCCTCTTCCTCTTCTCACGCTCTCTCTCCGTCTCCGCCTTCCTGATCTAGAGCTCCAGCGCCCAAGTTCCAATCTCCTTTCCACCCCAGCAACCATGTCCGGATCCGGTGGTCGGGGCAAGTGGATGGTCTCCTCCGTCACGGAGGAGGAAACTACTGAGCTCTGGGCAGCCGGATATTTGGCGAAGGGAATCGCCCACCGCTTGCCGACCGAGGGTCAAGTCGTTCCCACGTCGGAGCCCAACGAGAGGGTAGTATTCCTCCCACATTTCTTCCGCGGGCTTGGGTTTCCACTCCACCCTTTTGTCCGCGGGTTAATGTATTACTACGGGGTAGATTCCATGATCTATCCCCGAATTCCTTCCTCAACATCTCGGTGTTTATCGTCGTCTGCGAGGCCTTCCTCCGCATCCAATCCCACTTTGGGCTGTGGCTCAAAGTCTTCAACGTGAAGCCGAAGGTGGTGGATGGCCAGCACGCGGAGTGCGGAGGAGCCATGGTGAGCAAGCTGCCCAACGTCTCCTGGCCGAAAGGTATTTTTGTGGAGACAATGAATGAGTGGCAGAGACAATGGTTCTATATCACAGAACCCGCGACACCTCCTGGGCCGCGGCTACCGAATTCTGCTCTGGTGCTCCTATGCGGCTCACTTCTTGGGTCAAGAAGAGTCCCGATTGGGGTTCGTCCAACGAGGTAATAGCGCTGCAGACGCGCGTTCAAAGCATGATAGCCAAGAACGTCAAGCTTGTAGATGTAATCCAAGTGATGTTAGTTCGCCGAGTTCTCCCATGCCAACGCCGAAGCCGCCCTTTGTAGGAGTTCAATCCGAAGAAGCACCATACCTTGGTGAGGCTCTTCGAGACTACTCACGAGGACGCGTGGAAGTTGCTCTTTAAGGGCAACGAAAAACCACCGGCCGCGGATTCAGATCGCGGACACAAAGCCAGTCATCGTACCAGCGAGGTACGTCTCTTTTAATGTATTCCCTACTTGTGTGTTGCTAGGGCGATGCCTGAGATTTTATTATCGCTCTTTCAGGACCGGATGGAGAGGGCGAAGAGGATCCAGTGTCCGGCCCCGCTGCCCGAAGAACCAGTCATCCCGCGCCTAGCGAAGATGATGGTGCCGGCGCCGTATATGGCGCCGGAGAAGAAGGTCAAGAAGAAGGCCAAAGGGAAGGCCAAGAGTGGCCTCCGTCGTAAGGGTACTTCGGACGCGTTGTCCGAAGACGACGAAACTCATTCCTCTGTCCCTGAGGACAATGACGGGGAAGAGGAGGAGGAAGAAAACAATCCTCCCCCTGAGGAGAGGAAGAAGAAGAGGGCGGCTCCGGCGCATCTGGAGGCGGAGGCGCCCAAAAAGGGGAAGGGCGCTCCGGCGGCCAATACCGCATGGGACATGGACAGTAGTCCGAAACGACGCCCTCGCCCAAAGCCCCAGGCCGCATCGTAAGTGACATGGCTTATTTATGCGCACATCCAGCCCTTTCTCTCCATTATCTTGATATAGTTAGCTGTACTATTGCAGTCCGGCCCGTGATCTTATCCAGAAATCCTCCTCTGGAGGTTCATTGGCTTTATCGGAGATGGCGAGCAGGTCGCCACCGCCTGCTTACTCCCCCGGGGCCGGGGACGACACCGAAGTGCTATCCCGAAGGACCGCTTTGAAGGGAGGAGCCCAGGACGTTGTTCGGGAGGCGCCACAAGGCGATACCTCCACTGCCGGACACGTGGGGGATCCAATCCCCATGGAGACTGGCGAAGAGGGTCGTATCCAAATTGGCCCACAGCCGAATACGGCTCCGGAGCCCCCTATGGCTCCGAAGTCGGGCGAGCAACTCCCTTTGAAGGGGGATGTGCCGCCTTCACCGGTGGCTCCTGTCCATCCAGGAGCGTCGGATGACCTGGTGGGGGTGCTGCGAAGCGCCTCCGTCGTGGACGAGCACCGTGTCCTTATGGGTGCGGTGATCGAGAAAGTTCAGTCTGCCAAGAGCGGACTGGATGAGGCCTGCGGCAGCCCATTAACAGGTTTTGAGGTAAGTGACATAGAAAGAGAAAAACCCCATGTAGTCAGTAGCCCCTGAGACACTGTCCGGCGCTCGGCAAGAGGAACCGGACAGAGGATCAATCCTATAGTGTAGGAGACTAACGTGATATGTGTGCATGAGCAGGCGTCGCTATTGGCCGCAACCTCACATGTTGCCGAAGTCTCCGAACTGAAGCAGAGGCTCGAGCGGACCGAGAACGAGCTCGGCGAGGTTAGAGTGCGGCTGCAGGAGAAGCAAGGTTAGTAACGTCTTGCTGTGTGTTCGGAGGGCGCAGATGCTGTATGTTGACTGTAACGTCGGAATGTATGCAGGAGCTGCGACCGAGATCGAGGCCCTGAGGAAGGCCCTGGGCGAGGCCGAGGAAAAGGATGTCCAGTAGCAAGCCACCCGTAAGAAGCTCAAGGCCCGTGTCAAGGAAATCCAACAGGAGCTCCAAGATGCAGTGAAAAAATGTGAGACCTTGGAGAATGATGCGTCGGCTTAGAAGGCCGAACTCACCAAGGCTCGTCAAGGCGCGGAAACCGCGCGGAATTAGGCCCAGGCCGTCATCCAGGAGATCCAGGAGGCCAGGAAGATCACGGCGGGTAAGGATTTTAAGATGCAAAGAAAGTATGCGGAGAGGCAGTATCTTTTACTAACCCGGGTTCGGAGTTCCCCAGGAGCTTTTATGGATCTACCACGCAGCGTATCAGACGCTGCAGCGTTCTACCAAGCCGAAGGAGGAGGTTCTACGGAGAAGCTATTCTGGTCGCAGTATGCGACGCCAGAGCATCCCGTGTCCTTCACCGATCAGCTGAAGCAGCTGGTGGAGCTGCACAGGGTGGCCGAACTAGCCATGAAGGATTTGACAATCCGGCTATGGCCAGCCAAAGCTATACCCGGCAGCTACTTCGGACTCGTGAGGAGGCTAGTGGAAGCCTGTCCGTGGCTGGACGTCGTCAAGCGCTCTTCATGTATTGAAGGCGCCCGTATGGCCTTCGCTTGCTGCAAGATGTGGTGGGCGAAGATGAACGCTGTTGAAGTGGCCAGCGGGCCGCCAGAGGGCAAGGAGCACCGCACACCCGATTTTTTTTTGCGGATGTCCTAGAAGGGTCTCGACTTGTGGCAGCTCAGTGTTCGAAGGACGTTATTTTCGAATGAATACATTCGTATTGTCCTTTGCCTTGTATTAGAAAGACAAAGCTTTGTTCTGTAATGTAATTTCGTTATGCTTTAAATTGCTTCCTCCTGTGCGGCCGTGTTATATGCAATCTGAGGGTTGGCCAGTCGTCGGCTTCTGCCCTCACGTAAATAGTACGGAGGTGTTCGGGGGATCTAAACAATCTTGATCCGATTATATGGTCCTTGGAGGAGTTTTTTAGCGCAACGAACAAGGTAATTGGACTATACAGCTTAAACGCCCTCACTTAGCCATAGGAGTTTTATAATTAAGCAAGTGCACAGCCCCTGGTCCAAGCCAGGGTGCTGTCATCATCTGATCGAGAAGTGTCGATCCTTCACGTGACGCGGAAAAAAACTCCAACGATTTTGTAACCCTCGAATAGCTGACCGGCTCTCGCCATATCATGACAGTCAGTTTTCGGCTTTCTCTACTGAGGTGCTCATCCGGTCAAGGCCAGGACACAATCGCTGTAGTGCTCCCTTTAATACCCTAGCCGATAGAGCGGAATGTAGGGTAGAAAGCACAGGAGCCGGGCAACCCAACTTTGGACCAAAGACATGATTTGGAGCCAATGCATATAATGCTAAATTCGGGGTGCCAAACTTCTGTACAAGAAGTGTTCGGACTTTGTTGCCGTGTTATGGGGCGATAAGCAGCCCCTGGCAAATATGAAACGTACAAAAGAGTACTGATGTAACTGATAAGCAGATCAAAATAAAATGAAGTAAGAAGTGAAAACCACAGAAACTGGGCCGCAGATCATTTTCATTATAACTGAATGGATACGTCAAGGCGTATCTTATACAAATAGTGCGATAAGCAACCGAACTATTTAACATGCCGGGATCAAGAAGGAGTAGTGTGCGGGTCCTGGGAAGTAAGTAAAAATACCTTCAAGAAGAACGTATGGAGGTTACCCTACGCACCTATGCTGCATGCCCCCTTTGTATGCCAATCCTTCGAAGGGGCTGGTGATCAGGCTCACGGGAAAAGGAACCTGAAACAGAAAGGAAAAAGTGTGTCCGGGGTCGATCTAGCCGAACTGTAGGTCCCGGGTTAGCTCGTGCCTCCGTCGATGTCCATGGAATTTCAAGTGCGTAATTATGTACGCGTGGTATGAATGCCACTACTTCATTGGGGCTGAGACGGAGGCAAAATTGCTAGTCGAGCTCTTGACGAGCCTTGCTGCCCTGCTACAGTGTAGTTAGGAATTTCTTGATGGTGTCCAGGGGCTCGGCAGCCGCACTATGGTGCTGCTTGAGAAGGCCGCTCTGTACCTCTGCTGCTAGGGCGGCGGTGTGTTCCTCTATTCGGAGGGAGCGTTTCGTGTTGCCATTGACTGTTATGACGCCGCGTGGGCCGGGCATCTTGAGCTTGAGATAAGCGTAGTGTGGCACTGCCTTGAATCTAGCAAACGTTGTTCATCCGAGCAGTGCGTGGTAGCCACTGCGTGATGGGACGATGTCGAAGATTAACTCCACGCTTCGGAAATTGTCCGGAGAATCGAAGACCACTTCCAGCGTGATTGAGCCCGTACAGCGGGCCTCGACGCCTGGTATGACTCATTTGAAGGTAGTCTTTGTCGGTTTGATTCATGAGGGGTCAGTGCCCATCTTCCGTGCCGTGTCTTGATAAAGCAGGTTCAGGCTGCTACCACCGTCCATCAGGACTCATGTTAGGTGGAACCCGTCAATAATTGGGTCCAGGACTAGTGCGGCCGAACCGCCATGGCGGATACTGGTTGGGTGGTCTCGACGATCAAAGGTGATCGGAAATGACGACCATGGGTTGAATTTTGGGGCGACTGGCTCTACTGTGTAGACATTCCTGAGTGCACGCTTATGCCCCCTTTTGGGGATGTGTGTGGCGTATATCATGTTCACCATTTTGACTTGAGGGGGAAATTTCTTCTGCCCCCCAGTGTTCGGCTGCCGGGGCTCTTCGTCCTCGTCCTCACTTTGTGATCCTTTTTCTTTGTTTTCGGCATTTAACTTGCCAGCCTGCTTGAAAACCCAACAATTCCTGTTGGTATGATTGGCTTGCTTATCCGGGGTGCCATGTATTTGGCACGGACGGTCGAGTATGCGGTCTAGGCTGGAAGGTCCTTCATTGTTTCTTTTGTTGGGCTTCCTCCGTTGGCCGGACCTGGAGCCTCTAAATCTGGCGTTGACTGTGGTGTCATCGGTGTTGTTATCATTGCTTCGGCGTTTATGCCTATTGCGTCGGAGCTTGCCAGTGATATTCTTGGCCTCAGAGGGGCCTGTCTTGCTGGCTGTGTTGTTACTACGGGCCAGCCAACTGTCCTCTCCCGCGCAAAAGCGGGTCATGAGTGCCGTGAGGGCTTCCATGGACTTCGGCTTTTCTTGGTCGAGGTGGCGTGCTAGCCATTCGTCACGGATGCTGTGTTTGAAGGCTGCTAAGGCCTCGGCGTCCGGACAGTCAACGATCTAGTTCTTTTTGGTTAGGAACCTAGTCCAGAATTTTCTGGCTAATTCTCCAGGTTGTTGAACTATGTGGCTTAAGTCATCGGCGTCTGGTAGCCGGACATAAGTTCCTTAGAAGTTGTCTAGGAAAGCTTCTTCCAAGTCCTCCCAGCTGTCGATGGAATTTTCAGGCAGGCTGTTAAGCCAGTGCTGAGCTGGCCCTTTGAGCTTTAGTGGGAGGTATTTAATGGCGTGGAGATCATCTCCTCGAGCCATGTGGATGTGGAGGATAAATTCCTCGATCCATACTGCGGGATCGGTTGTGCCGTCGTATGATTCCATATTGACGGGCTTGAACCCCTCGGAGAATTCATGGTCCAGTACTTCATTTGTAAAGCAGAGAGGGTGTGCGGCGCCTCTATATCGGGCTGCGTCATGGCGTAGTTGCGATGGAGTCCATCTGTGGTGTTAGGCCCGGGCGTGGTTAGATTTGTCACGTCCAAATAAGTAGCCCTCCTCGTGCCTCGAGGCATGCCCTTGCGATCCGTAGATCGATCTTGTGTGTCCTGTTCTATCGTCCAGGATTTGACGGAGGTCGTATGTGTGACCCAAAACTCTTCCGTCTCTATTTTTGCAAGGCGGTGGGGCAGGCTGCTGTTCGTCCTGAATTGCCGCTTTGTCCCGGCTGCGGGGTGGCCGATCGGCCGCCCTGGCTCGACCACGCGGTGGTCGTTTCGCATTACGCGAGGGAGATGTGTGTTCTGGTGCCTCCTCATCAAATTGAGGTAGCAATCTGCGTTTCGGGTAGCTCTTGGCTGGGCGCTTGAGGCCATATTCTTCGGCTGTCAGGACGTCGGTCCATCTGTCGACGAGGAGGTCTTGTTCAGCTTGAAGTTGCTGTTGTTTCTTTTTCAGGCTCCTTGCTGTGGCTATGAGCTGGAGTTTAAAACGCTCCTGCTCCAGAGGGTCCTCCAGCACGATGAAGTCTTCGTTGCCGAGGCTTGTCTCCTCTTCGGAGGGTGGATGGTAACTATCATCCTCCGAGTTATATTCTATGGCCTGTTCATCGGGGTTGTCTTGCGTGTTGTCATGTTCCTCCTGTTCGAATGCAGCGCCGACAGGGTCTTCATTGTTTTCGGTGTTGCCCGGAGTACTATTTTCTCCGATGCCAGTATTGCCATCCTTTGAGCGACGAGGCTTAGAACGGCGTTTGGGGCGCCGGCGCTTGGACTGCGTCTCGGAGGGTTTGTTCTTATCCGGCTCTTCTTTGTCGTCGCCAGATCCTTTAGGTGTATCAACCATGTACACATCGTACAAAGAGGTGGCCGTCCAACATCCAGTGAATGGTGGCTCTTGGCCTTGCTCCCTGTCGGCATCGTCGTCCATACCGTCGATGTCTTCGGAGCCATAGTCAAGCACGTCAGTTAAGTCATCAACGGTGGCTATGAGGTGGGTGGCGGGTGGGAAGCAAAATTCCTCGTCGTCCGCCTCTAGCTCAAAGCGAACATAGTTCGGTTGTGAGTCTTCCTCCAAGGACAAGTTCTTCAAAGAATTTAGTACGTCACCCAAAGGCGAATGCTAGAAGATGTCTGCGGCGCTAAATTCGAAAATCGATAACCGATCCAGCTCGGTGTCCGCAGGCGCACTTAATCCGGAACGTGTAGCCGAAGACAAGTCTGGAGTTCCATCGACGCAAGCATTGCAGGATGTCGAGTCCGTGTGCGGCTCCAACGCCGCGGATTTTATGGCCTCGAAGGGGATGATCTGCTCTGGTACTGAGGCTGTTGCAGCAACAGGATCCATCTCCTGGGTGTGCTCTGATGACAGATTTAAGTCATGGTCATCGAAGAGAAGGGGAGCGATCGCCGCGGTCTCAAATCCGTCAAAGATCAAGTCTCCACGGATATCCGTGATGTAGTTCAAGCTTCCAAATCTGACCTGATGGCCAAGGGCGTAGCTATCGACCTGCTCCAGACGGCCAAAAGAGTTGGCCCGCAGTACGAAGCCGCCGAACACAAAGATTTGTTCGGGGAGGAAGGTTTCTCCCTGGATGGCGTCATTACTGACGATCAAAGGGGGCATCGAATCCTTTCGTTGACGGCACAGTGGAACTCTCAATGAAAGCACCAATGTCGGTGTCAAAACCGGCGGATCTCGGGTAGGGGGTCCCGAACTGTGCGTCTAGGATCGATGGTAACAGGAGACGGGGAACACGATGTTTACCCAGGTTCGGGCCCTCTCTATGGAGGTAATACCCTACTTCCTGCTTGATTGATCTTGATTAATATGAGTGTTACAAGAGTTGATCTACCATGAGATCGTAATGGCTAAACCCTAGAAGTCTAGCCTATGAGTATATGGCAATGATTCTGTCCCTATCCGGACTATGCTCTCCGGTTTATATAGACACTGGAGAGATCTAGGGTTACATGAGGTCGGTTACATAAGAGAGAATAATCATAATAGGTCGCCTAGCTTGCCTTCCACGCCAAGTAGAGTCCAATCTGGACACGGGTATAGTCTTCGGTATTTGTGTCTTCATAGCCCATCAGTCCGGCCCACGGATAACAGGTCGGACGCCCGAGGACCCCTTAGTCCAGGACTCCCTCAGGGAGGTCTGCCGTGGTCGGGTGATACGTCCATTTTGCATCATGATTTTATATTGATATTTATTGCATTATGGGCTGTTATTTCACATTATGTCACAATACTTATGCCTATTCTCTCTTATTTTACAAGGTTTACATAAGGAGGGAGAATGCCGGCAGCTGGAATTCTAGGCTAGAAAAGGAGCAAATATTAGAGACCTATTCGCACAACTCCAAAAGTCCCAAACTCCACGAAAGTTATTTTGGAAATAATAAAAATACTGAGCGGAAGAATACGTCGGGGCCTCCACTGTCCACGAGGGTGGGCGCGCCCTACCCCAGGCGCGCCGCCTCGTGGCCCCTCTGGCCCTCCGTGCCCATCTTTCGCTATATGAAGTCTTTCGTCCAAGAAAAATCATAAGCAAGCTTTTGGGACGAGACTCCGCCGCCACGAGGCGGAACCTTGACGGAATCAATCTAGGGCTCCGGCAGAGCTGTTCTGCCGGGGACACTTCCCTCCGGGAGGAGGAAATCATCGCCATCGTCATCACCAGCGCTCCTCTCATCGGGAGAGGGCTAATCTTCATCGACATCTTCACCAGCACCATCTCCTCTCAAACCCTAGTTCATATCTTGTATCCAGTTCTTGTCTCCAAGTCCGGGATTGGTACCTGTAGGTTGCTAGTAGTGTTGATTACTCCTTGTAGTTGATGCTAGTTGGTTTATTTGGTGGAAGATCATATGTTCAGATCCTTTATGCATATTAATACTCCTCTGATTATGAACATGAATATGCTTTATGAGTAGTTACGTTTGTTCCTGAGGACATGGGAGAAGTCTTGCTATTAGTAGTCATGTGAATTTGGTATTCGTTCGATATTTTGATGAGATGTATGTTGTCTATCCTCTAGTGGGGGCCTCGCGAAGGAGAAAGCATCGCTCAAGTTTGGGGGAGGCTTAAATCAATGTTATATTCATGCCCCAATCATGAGCTCTCAAGAGAAATGATTATTCAAAAAATTTATGCTCGGTTTTCTGATAACAATCGCACCATGCTCGATACTTCTTGTGCTGGCTCTTTTATGATGAAGACTATTGAATTCAAATGGGATTTATTGGAAAGAATTAAACGCAACTCTGAAGATTGGGATCTCGACGAAGGTAAGGAGTCAGGTATGACACATAAGTTTGATTGTGTTAAATATTTTATGGATATCGATGTTTTCCGTAAATTTAGCACTAAATATGGACTTGACTCTGAGATAGTAGCTTCTTTCTGTGAATCTTTTGCTGCTCATATTGATCTCCCTAAGGAGAAGTGGTTTAAATATCATCCTCCCATAGAAGTAAAAGTAGCTGCGCCTATTAAAGTTGAAGAAAAGACTATCACTTATAATGATCCTATTGTTCCTACTTCTTATGTTGAGAAGCCACCTTTCCCTGTTAGGATAAAGGATCATGCTAAAGCTTTAACTGTGGTCCATAAAAGCAATATTAGAACTTATACACCTCCTGAGCAAATTAAAGTTGAACCTAATATTGCTATTGTTAAAGATCTCCTGTCTGATAATATTGCTGGACATGTTATTCATTTCCGTGATGAAACTGCTAGAATTGTCAAACCTTGTGCTAAAGATAAACATAGACCTGTGGTAGGCATGCCTGTTATTTCTGTTAAAATAGGAGATCATTGTTATCATGGCTTGTGTGATATAGGTGCTAGTGCTAGTTCAATACCTATTGACTTATACAAAGAAATTAAGCATGATATTTGTAACACCCCGGGTGACATGCTACAGTAAACTCCTATTAATGGTGCCACGTCATCATAATTAAATCTTTGCTAATCATCACTTTGTCCCAAACCGACCTCAAATTCAAATTCCAAAAACAAATCAAATTATTATTTCTTCAAATTGGCTAGGGAAAATGTTTGATGGGTTGAAAATATTCCCTAACTATTTATCATGTAGGATCCAACCTATTTTGAATAATTACAGTGGTCCTAACCTTTTTAAAACTAAATCATTAGTATTTATGTGACCGTTTTTCATTTAAACAAATAGTTAAGTTATTGAAAATAATTTGGAACTTTGTGTTCTGCTACGAAACCTTGCCTAGTATTTATGTGCTAAGTGGCACATTTAACTATACTCATTTATTAGTTCAACAAAAATACAAAATTGTAAGGAAAAGCAAAACAGAAAAATAAATATAGAAAAAAGGGGAAAAGGCCTATCGACTACTGTGCATGTGAGCCCACTAGCTATTGTGCCTAGCCCAGCCCAGTTCCACCTCTCCTCTCTCGCTACTGGTGGAGGCAGAGGGCGGAGGCCATCCACCATGGCCACCGCCACGCTACTGCCATTCCGCTGCCCTCCACGGAGGTTAAGAGCATCGCCCATTCCCCTTCCTTGCGCTGCTCCCTTTCCCACGCCAGACGCTCAAGCTCCCGCCATGGCCATCGCTGCTCAGACGCTCCTGTCCTCCCCGCGTCGTGGGATCGAGTGCAGGAGCCCCGCCGCCGTCGCTACGCCTTCCTCGCCCATGAATCAAGTCGGGACCCTGACGCTTACATCAACTCCTTCTTCAAGCTCCGCCACCGCCATCGCCGCTTCGATCCGCCGCCGCTCGTCCCGCCCGATGTCACCAAGTTGCTCCTCGTCACCGGCGTGAGCACCACATGGTTTCCCTCTGTTTTCGCCATCGATCTCGCCACCTAGCACTCATCCTCGCGAGTTCCGCTCGTCCGCCCACCACGGCCGGCGGGCTCATCGCTGTCGTGTCCCCTAGCTCCTCTCGCCGGCGCGTGCGTGCTCCGTGAGCTGCGAGATGCCGCCTAGTCTCTCGGTTCGTCTAATCCGAGCCCATGGGCTCGAAGCTCGATCCCGCCGAGCGCCACCGCTATTGCCGCCGCCGCCGACGTCGCCGTCATTCTTGGCCACCCCGCCCAGGCCAGCGCTCGATCGATGCACCGTGCAGCCCCGCGCCACCCGTTGCCGTGCCTCCGCCTCACACGGACGCGTTGACCGTGGCCGCCATCGCCATCCACGCGCGACATCGCGGCTCTGGCGTTGTTGACCGCCTCCTCGCGGCCATGGCCACGCCCGCACGCCCTCGTCCCCATGCCCGCACCGCCGCTCGTTGCTTGCTTTTGCCGCCAGTAGCTGCCGCATCGCCGATGCTCGCCGCTGCTATGCTACTGCTGCTGTCGTTGTTCTGTAGATGATGTTAGCCGTCGTTGTTGCTTAGTTTCCGCTGCCACTACAGGCCATAGCCATGGCCAAGTGCGGCTATGTGTGTGGTGTGTGACGCCACACACTCACGCTCTGCTACACGAGTAACTGAATTTTACTGTAGCAAGTAGCAAGCTTTGCCACGCTTAATCGACACCCTCTATAATGCAGCAAAACAACAACAAAATGACTTCTAATGTGGGTAAAGATAATACTCGTAGAAAGAACACTTGACAAACTCCGTTTTATCCCATTGGTTCAAATTCAAAATATGTAACGATTAAATCCTATGAAAATCACAAAATCCTATGTTCGTATATTTTAACAGTTTCTAGAATTAACTTCAAGTGGCACTTTTCAAATACAATTTCGATCAAGCAACTGAACTCTAAAATGGATGTCAATGATGCTGTCATGTAGATCACATAAAGATGATAAAATTTGGTAAAAGGCACTAATTTATAGGATGTACAGAACACTAGCTATAGCCTTTGGAAAACAGCTAAGTGATGCTCAAAAACTGATCAATTCTCAGACTTAGCCAATTTTCAGGAAATTCCAAAATATTGTTTAAACTTCGAAAAATCATAGGAAATAGACCGTAGCTTGGATGAAAAATGCTTTGTACATGAAAGTTGCTCAGAACGACGAGACGAATCCGAACACGCGGTCTGTTTACCTGTCAGATGCCTCTAACTATCTGAACATGGAACATTCCCTCTCCGGTCATCTGTTTGACACAGGTCCGGAACCGGGAAAACATTCCCGGTTGACTTCCCCCTTCACCGGTATCGTGTAGCACCGCGCTACAACACGTCTAGCTCTTCCCGTTGTCCTGTTATGCACTTGCTTGCTATGTATTTACTGTTTCTCCCCCTCTTCTCTTTGGTAGACCCTGTGACGATGCCGATGCCCCTGTGATCGACTACGTCACCGAAGACCCCTCCTTCTCGTCTGAGCAACCAGGCAAGCCCCCCTTTTGATCATCTCGTTATCGCCCATTCCATTCTCTCATGCTTGCATTAGATTTTGCTACTGTTATTGATTGCTCCTATTCTGATGCATAGCCTGCTTTTGTATCTGTTGTTGTACCTTACCTGCTTATCCTAAACTGCTTAGTATAGGTTGGTTAGTGATCCATCAGTGACCCCCACCTTGTCCTTGTTGCCCCTGCTTCATCATCGAAGACCCGATCAACGGGATCGAAGACCAGGCCCTGGCACCGCACATCACTTCCCCTTAGTTGCTCGACACTACTGGGTTTTTATCTAGTGCCGAGGGTGAGACCTCTACTGCACTTCTGATGTTAACCCTGTAGTGTAGCTATTCGGTCATGGTCATCGAGGGTGATTTCCTCTTTAACCACTTCTGATACGACTCTGTTGTGCAACCCCTCAAGTGTGAACCTCGAAGGTGGTCCCTCTCACGTTCACCTTGATGACTACATCGAGTGGAATTCACCGAGGGTGATTCCTCGGGTTTTCCCCTTGATGTTTAGACACACAGTTACTATGACTTAACACTGAACCATGTTACTAAAGACGGGTCGACCCTGAGGGGTACCCGCGCGAGCTTAATTGCGAGTGATGTGGAGTAGGATTGACCTGGAGAGTGCCCGCGAGATAATTACTAGGCGTGGCCGGGCATTCCTAGCCCTTGCCTCAAGTCCTCGAGACGGGGCAACGGGGTCACATATTTCATGAGTCTCTGCTTGTTACCGCGTGCTCCTAATCCACTACGATTTGGATATTTGATCCGAGGGGCCTCTGGCCTGATAGCACTAACCATCACGTGGGCATTGTATGGGCGTTCAAGCGTCGTATGCATCACCGAAGCTTAATAGACGCTAACGACGGCGGCGCGCCCGGTTGGACCGGTAAGCTCCTACCTTTTAAGGAGGTAGCTAGGGTCGCTCACCGCCGCCCACGCAACATGCAGGAGTTCCCGGGCGATGGCCCATGACCCCTGGGGGCATAGGTTTAGTCCGGCGTGCTGACCTCTCTATTAAGCCTAGGTCGGGTTGCGGCGTATTGTTTGGCCGAGGCCGGGCATGACCCAGGAAAGTGTGTCCGTCCGGAGTTAATCGAGCGTGGTGGGTAAGTTGGTGCACCCCTGCAGGGAAGAAAACATCTATCGATAGTCTGTCCTACGGTAATGGACACTTGGAGTTGTATCCCGATCGATACAACTAGAACTGGATACTTGAGATAAGACATGGATATGAGAACGGTTTGTGATGATAACTGGATAGTATGGCTCTGGGATTGCTTTCTCGCAGGGAGTCGAGAAAGGATCTCTGGCCGAGGTTGATACCACTTCTACTACTTTACTTTATGCTACTCTACTCCCTCCTGTTGCTGCAAGATGGTGGTTTCCAGAAGATGCTAGTCTTTGATAGGACTAGGTTCTCCCCTCTATTCTGGCATTTCTGCAGCCCAGTCCACATATACAGCCTTCCTTTGATAATGTTGCATATGTAGTGTAGATCCTTGCTTGCGAGTACTTTGCATGAGTACTCACGGTTGCTTTGCTCCCCCTTTCTTCTTCTTTCCGGTTGATGCAACCAGATGTCGGAGCCCAGGAGCCAGATGCCATCGTCGATGCCTACTACTACGGGGAGACCGCCGACGACTAGGAGTAGTTAGGAGGCTCCCAGGCAGGAGGCCTTGCCTTTTCGATCGATGTTGCTTTTGTGCTAGCCTTCTTAAGGCAAACTTGTCTAACTCATGTCTGTACTCAGATATTGTTGCTTTCGCTGACTCTTGTGTATTCGAGCTTATGTATTCGAGCCCTCGAGACCCCTGGCTTGTAATATAAAGCTTGATTTATTTTAATATGTGTCTAGAGTTGTGTTGTGATATCTTCCCGTGAGTCCTTGATCTTGATCGTACACATTTGCGTGTATGATTAGTGTACGATTGAATCGAGGGCGTCACAATATTGCACCTACTGAGTTAGAAGATATTGATGTCACAATTAAACTTGCCAATAGAGATACTATTTCATCAATGGGAATTGTTAGAGATGTTGAAGTCTTGTGTGGGAAAACTAAATATCCTGCTGATTTTCTTGTTCTTGGCTCCCCACAAGATAGCTTTTATCCCATTCTTTTTGGTAGACCCTTCTTGAACACAGTTAATGCTAGGATAGACTGCGAAAAGGATGTTGTTACTATTGGTCTAGGTGATATGTCTTATGAGTTCAACTTTTCTAAATTTCGTAGACAAAACCGAGGAATTGCCTAGTAAGGATGAAATTATTGGTCTTGCTTCTATTGCCGTACCTCCTAGTGATCCTTTAGAACAATATTTGCTAGACCATGAAAATGATATGTTATGAATGAAAGAAGGGAAATAGATGAAGTATTCTTTAAACAGGAACCCATCTTGAAACACAATTTACTTATTGAAATCCTAGGGGATCCTCCTCCACCCAAGGGTGATCCCGTGTTTGAGCTTAAACTACCTGATACTCTTAAATATGCTTATCTTGATGAGAAAAAGATATATCATGTTATTATTAGTGCTAACCTTTTAGAGCATGAAGAAGAGAGATTATTGAAAACTCTGAAGAAGCACCGCGCTGCCATTGGTTATACTCTTGATGATCTTAAGGGCATTAGTCTCACTCTATGTCAACATAAAATAAATTTGGAGAAAGATGCCAAACCAGTTCGTGATCACCAACGACGGCTGAATCCTAAGATGAAAGAAGTGGTAAGAAAGGAAATACTAAAGCTTCTTGAGGCAGGTATTATATATCCCTTTGCTGATAGTCAGTGGGTAAGTTCTGTCCATTGTGTCCCTAAGAAGGGAGGTATTACTGTCGTTTCTAATGATAAAGATGAATTGATTCCTCAAAGAATTATTATAGGTTATAGGATGGTAATTGATTTCCGCAAATTAAATAAGGCTACTAAAAAGGATCATTACCCCTTACCTTTTATCGATCAAATGCTAGAAAGATTATCCAAACATACACACTTTTGCTTTCTAGATGGTTATTCTGGTTTCTCTCAAATACCTGTGTCAGCCAATGATCAATCAAAGACCACTTTTACATGCCCTTTTGGTACTTTTGCTTATAGACATATGCCTTTTGGTTTATGTAATGCACCTGCTACCTTTCAACGATGCATGATGGCTATATTCTCTGACTTTTGTGAAAATATTTGTGAGGTTTTCATGGACGATTTCTCCGTTTATGGATCCTCTTTTGATGATTGCTTGAGCAACCTTGATCGAGTTTTGCAGAGATGTGAAGAAACTAATCTTGTCTTGAATTGGGAAAAGTGTCACTTTATGGTTAATGAAGGTATTGTCTTGGGGCATAAAGTTTCGGAAAGAGGTATTGAGGTTGATAAAGCCAAGGTTGATGCTATTGAAAAGATGCCATGTCCCAAGGACATCAAAGGTATAAGAAGTTTCCTTGGTCATGCCGGTTTTTATAGGAGGTTCATTAAGGACTTCTCAAAAATTTCTCGGCCTCTGACTAATTTATTACAAAAATATATAACATTTGTCTTTGATGATGATTGTGTAGAAGCATTTGAAATACTTAAGAAAGCATTGATCTCCGCACCTATTGTTCAGCCACCTGATTGGAATTTACCCTTTGAAATTATGTGTGATGCTAGTGATTATGTTGTAGGTGCTGTTCTAAGGCAAAGAGTTGATAAGAAATTAAATGTTATTCAATATGCTAGTAAAACTCTAGACAATGCCCAGAGAAATTATGCTACTATTGAAAAAGAATTCCTAGCAGTTGTATTTGCTTGTGATAAGTTCAGACCTATATTGTTGATTCTAAAGTAACTATTCACACGGATCATGTTGCTATTAAATATCTTATGGAAAAGAAGGATGCTAAACTTAGACTTATTAGATGGGTTCTCCTGCTACAAGAATTTGATTTGCATATTGTTGATAGAAAGGGAGCGGAGAACCCCGTTGCAGACAAATTGTCTAGGTTAGAAAATGTGCTTGATGACCCACTACCTATTGATGATAGCTTTCCTGATGAACAATTATTCTCGTACTACTCGATGGTATGCTGATTACGCTAATTATATTGTTGCTAAATTTATACCACCTAGTTTCACATACCAGCAAAAGAAAAAGTTTTTCTATGATTTGAGGCATTACTTTTGGGATGACCCACATCTTTATAAAGAAGGAGTAGATGGTGTTATTAGACGTTGTGTACCTGAGCATGAACAGGAACAGATCCTACGCAAGTGTCACTCCGAGGCTTATGGAGGACACCACGCTAGAGATAGAACGGCACATAAGGTATTGCAATCCGGTTTTTATTGGCCTACTCTCTTCAAGGTGTTGGAGATATACCCTAGAGGAAATCATGTATGATGATATTTCCTATGTGTTTATGAATAAAGATAGTCCTTGGACATTATCAATGATGTGTATCAGAAAGTACGTGACTTGTTTGTGGGACTATGCATTGTATGATGACTGTCCTAAAAGGTCCCTAGTCGAAAGGGCTGTGTGGACGCGCAGCCGACTAGACTAGCATATGACACGGTCGATGGCTTGGTCTCACTAGCCATGGAGCATTGGATGCTAACCGGATAATATGGACTTGGAAAGGTCTGGTCGGATTCAACGTAGTCGGATCCGAGTCTAGATAAGGTCCGAGTCGGACAGACCCAACTATGAGATGCAGTGATATGTCATCTGTGAGTCTCTAGTGCAACATACGTTCTATGTCCTAAGACCTGAGCTGACGCATGTACTCGGGATGGTGACAGACTTGCTTTGGGCCGACCAAACGCTACTCCGTGACTGGGTAGTTACAAAGGTAGGTTTCAGGTTTGTCCAGTCCCATGTTTGCGAGACATGGTCGAGCAAGATGGGATTTGCCCGCCGATTAGGAGAGATATACTGGGCCCTCGTGTGATCCGACCAGGATAAGCATGGCCATGCGACAAGGATTATGAGATAATCCGGATTGTGGTCGGTATCACCGAATGAGAAAGAGGTCGGCTAGCACAAGGATGACAGTCTCGCCTTGAGCCCGACAACATATATCGTGTGGCAGGGAACATAAGTGTGACACGCCAGGCTGTGTTCGCTTAACCAGCTTCATAGTCTGCTTGGTGGTCGGCACGCCTTGCTAGAGGCCGCTACCAACCGTGTAGGTCAGAGGTGATCTGAACTGTGACCAAGCCGACTTGAACCTAAGGGGTCGCGCGCTTAAGGGAAGGAACCTACGAGGTCGGTTCGTAGGACACTGGTCGGATGTGATCCGAACTGGACTAGGAACGTGACCAAGTAGAATTTGGGCTTTAGGGTCCATGCAAGGCCCAAGTGTTGAGCCTGCGACGGATGCCTATATAAAGTGGAGGTGCGGCACACTCATGCGGTTGATCGCTTCAGCGTTGCGACTAGGGTTTGCATGTGTTGCGAATAGCCACCTCCACTCGCCGCCGACTGTGTGATCGGACCTAGCAGTCCGTCGCACGGTGTTCCTCCTGCACACGCGGATACCGTTAGAGGCGGTGCACTTGCGCCGCTCCAGCGAACTCGTACGTGGGATCGAACGAGGAGGAGACGATCCACGCGGACGCGCTGCCCCAACTCTTCTTCCGCCGCACGGCACTGCGCCTAGTGGTAACGAACTGTGATCCATCTCCCGTAGCATGTTCCTGGATGTTCTGCGCGTAGGAAAATTTTAATTTGCAGTCGACGCACCCTACCGTAGAACCAACACAAGGATGCCCGTAAGTTTGTCTTATCTTGTGATGAATGTCAAAGAATTGGTAATATTAGTAGACGTCAAGAAATGCCTATGAATTATTCACTTGTTATTGAACCGTTTGATGTTTGGGGCTTTGATTATATGGGACCGTTTCCTGCCTCTAATGGATACACACATATTCTAGTTGTTGTTGATTACGTTACTAAGTGGGTAGAAGCTATTCCAACTAGTAGTGCTGATCATAACACTTCTATTAAGATGCTTAAAGAAGTTATTTTTCCGAGGTTTGGAGTCCCTAGATATTTAATGACTGATGGTGGTTCACATTTTATTCATGGTGCTTTTTGTAAAATGCTTGCTAAGTATGATGTTAATCATAGAATTGCATATCCTTATCACCCTCAGTCTAGTGGTCAAGTAGAATTGAGTAATAGAGAGATCAAATTAATTTTGCAAAAGACTGTTAATAAATCTAGAAAGAATTGGTCCAATAAACTTGATTATGCATTATGGGCCTATAGAACTGCATATAAAAATCATATGGGTATGTCTCTGTATAAAATGGTTTATGGAAAAGCATGTCACTTACCTCTCGAACTAGAACATAAGGCTTATTGGGCTATTAAAGAGCTCAACTATGATTTCAAACTTGCCGGTGGGAAGAGGTTATTTGACATGGGACAATTGCATTTTTACCCCTAGTTGGTTCCTACCCACGGGTTTTGCCCTTACTTTTCGAGCTTGCTCACTTTTGCCCTTACTTTTTCCGTCCAGGTCCCTCGAATGCCCTTTCACGTTTGACCAAAACTTTGAAAATTCATAACTAATTCATATGAACTCAGAAAAATGCAAATAAGATATCAAAATGTTAGATAAACATTACCTTTATGTGCATATCATTTGCATTAATACACAAGCACCCTTTAAACTACGAGGTAATTAATGTTATTAACATTATTAAAAATAAAAGGTATAAACAATATTTTTCATGAATAAAATTACATGCAAATGTAGGTGATGTTTTCGAACATCCCGATATCTTATTTGCATTTTACGAGTTCGTATCAACTTGTTATGAAGTTTCCAAATAATGCTCAAAGTCGTTAGAACATTCTTAACAAGATGATACGAACTCGTAAAAATGCAAAAGATATCTGGATGTTCGTAAAACATCACATACATTTGCACGTAATTTTTATTCATGAAAAAAATATTGTTTATACCTTTTTATTTTTAATAATGTTAATAACATTAATTACCCTAGGTACTTAAAAGGGTGCTTTTGTCCTGAAAGCAAATGATATGCACATACAGGTAATATTTATCTGAACATTTTGATATCTTATTTGCATTTTTCTGAGTTCATATGAATTAGTTATGAATTTTCAAAGTTTTGGTCAAACGGTCAAAGGGCATTCGAGGGACCTGGACGGAAAAAGTAAGGGCAAAACTGAGCAAGCTCGAAAAGTAAGGGCAAAACCCGTGGGTAGGAACCAACTAGGGGTAAAAATGGAATTGTCCCATTTGACATTAGCTCACTTGATGAATGGAGAACCCAAGCCTACGAAAATGCCAAGTTGTTTAAAGAAAAAGTCAAAAGATGGCATGACAAAAGAATACAAAAACGTGAGTTTAATGTAGGTGATTATGTATTGCTATTCAACTCTCGTTTAAGATTTTTTGCAGGAAAACTTCTCTCTAAATGGGAAGGTCCTTACTTTATCGAGGAGGTCTATCGTTCCGGTGCCATAAAAATCAACAACTTCGAAGGCACGAATCCGAAGGTGGTGAACGGTCAAAGAATTAAACATTATATCTCAGGTAATCCTATAAATGTTGAAACTAATGTTATAGAAACCATAACCCCGGAGGAATACATAAGGGACACTTTCCGGAACGTTTCAAACTCCAAAAAGGAATAGGTATGTGGTACGGTAAGTAAATCGACTCCAAAACAGTTCTAATGGCAATTTTTCTCCGTTTTGGAATATTTAGAAAAATAGAAAAATAAGAAGCAGTCCGGGAAGGACATGAGGCCTCCACGAGGGTGGAGGGCGCGCCCTACCCCCCTGGGCGCGCCCCCTACCTCGTGGGCACCTCGTGCGCTCTCTGGACTCCGTTTTCTTGCATGATACGTATTTTGGTCGGTAAAAAATTATTATATAATCTCCCGAAGGTTTTGACTCCTGTATCACGCAAATATCCTTTGCTTTCGTTTCGAGCTGTTTTTCTGACAGATCTAGATCATCATGATGTCTTCAAGCGCCCCCAAGGACAAGTTCTTTGAGAAGGTCATCAACCCTTACCTCACGGAGGTGCTGCGACACCCTCAAACTATTGAGATGCATGATGGGTTGCTGCACATCCGCGATGTTGAGGGACCGAAGGGGGCCGGAAGCGTGGAGACGAGGCTCGAAGCCATGGAGCAACAAGTTTCAAGTGCCAGGGGATGGTGGAACGTGGACTCAACTCCAACCACATGATGATCGCAGAGTTCACCAACAACCACAAGCTGGATGCCCAGAACATTGGGGATACCATCTTCAAGCTTCACGAGAAGATCGAGCACCTCCAAGCCCAAATCTATGACCTTCAAAACCAAAACTGTGAGTATGAATATAGATTCAAGAGGATGAGTTTGGCTGTAGATTTGAGGATTCCGGAGACTCGATCATCCTTCTATGATGGTGAGCCTATGCCTTGGAAGATGGACGACAAGCCCACATCATCAACAACTCCACCACCTTCCTCATCAACAAAAGAGATATAATCACATGGGTATGGGCACTCCCCTTGGCAACTGCCAAGCTTGGGGGAGATGCGCCGGTATCGTATCACCATCACATCTCTATCTTTACCGTTTTTCTTAGTTCGATCCTATTAGTAGTATCTTGATCTAGTAGAATAAAGTTTATGGCATGATCTAGTTTTGAGTTTTGCTTTATGATCCCTCTATGTAATCGAGTCCGTAAGCTATATAATAAAGATTAGTGTTGAGTCAAGGGCTTGATTATTTTGCCATGATCTTGAGTGAATAAAAGAAAAGAGAAAAGAATAAAAAAGGAAACAAAGAGATCATATTGATCTTATTGAGAGTAATGACTTCACATAGAAAGAGTATGATGGTTAAAAATTGTTGAGAGTTGACAAACATAGCTTTGGTCATCGTTGCAATTAATAGGAAGTAATAAAGAAAGAGAGGTTTCACATATAAATATACTATCTCGGGCATCTTTTATAATTGGGAGCACTCATTAAAATATGACATGCTAAAGAGTTAATGTTGGACAAGGAAGACAACATAATAGGTTATGTTTTCTTATATCTGAGATAAAGTATATTGTCATGGATCATCCAACATGTTGAGCTTGCCTTTCCCCCTCATGCTAGCCAAATTCTTTGCACCAAGTAGAGATACTACTTGTGCCTCCAAAAACCCTTAAACCAGTTTTGCCATGAGAGTCCACCATATCTACCTATGGATTGAGTAAGATCCTTCAAGTAAGTTGTCATCGGTGCAAGCAATAAAAATTGCTCTCTAAATATGTATGATTGATTGGTGTGGAGGAAATAAGATTTATACGATCTTGTGATGTGGAAGAAATAAAAGCGACGGACTGCATAATAAAGGTTCATATCACAAGTGGCAATATAAAGTGACGTTCTTTCGCATTAAGATTTTGTGCATCCAACCCTGAAAGCGCATGGCAACCTCTGCTTCCCTGTGCGAAGGTCCTATCTTTTATTATTATCTTCTACCTTATGCAAGAGTCATGGTGATCTTCACCTTTCCTTTTTACATTTTATCCTTTGGCAAGCACAGGACGTTGGAAAGATCATGATATATATATATCTAATTGGATGTAAGTTAGCATGAACTATTATTGTTGACATTACCCTTGAGGTAAAAGGTTGGGAGGCGAAACTATAAGCCCCTATCTTTCTCTGTGTCCGGTTAAAACTCCGTAACCACAGGTATTGTGTAAGTGTTAGCAATTATGAAAGACTAAATGATAGTTGAGTATGTGGACTTGCTATTAAGCTCTGACATAGACTCTTTCTGATGTTATGATAAATTGCAATTGCTTCAACAACTGAGATTATAGTTTGTTAGTTCTCAATAAAGTTTTTGAATCGTACTTTGCATTGTGAATAGATTATTACTTGAGCATAACAAATCATATGACAATATCCATACATGTTGCTGTTATGAGAATAGTCATGATGCCCTCATGTCCGTATTTTATTTTAATGACACCTCTACCTCTAAACATGTGGACATATTTATCGTTATCGGCTTCCGCTTGAGGACAAGCGAGGTCTAAGCTTGGGGGAGTTGATACGTCCATTTTGCATCATGCTTTTATATTGATATTTATTGCATTATGGGCTGTTATTTCACATTATGTCACAATACTTATGCCTATTCTCTCTTATTTTACAAGGTTTACATAAGGAGGGAGAATGCCGACAGCTGGAATTCTGGGCTAGAAAAGGAGCAAATATTAGAGACCTATTCTGCACAACTCCAAAAGTCCTGAAACTACACGAAAGTTATTTTTGGAAATAATAAAAATCTCGAGCGGAACAATACGTCGGGGGCCTCCACCTGTCCACGAGGTGGGGCGCGCCTACCCCTGGGCGCCCCTGCCTCGTGGGCCCCTGTTGGCCCTCCGTGCCCATCTTCGCTATATGAAGTCTTTCGTCCGAAAAAAATCATAAGCAAGCTTTGACGAGACTACGCCACAAGGCGGAACCTTGGCGGAATCAATCTAGGGCTCCGGCAGAGCTGTTCTCGCGGGGACACTTCCCTCCGGGAGGGGGAAATCATCGCCATCGTCATCACCAACGCTCCTCTCATCGGGAGAGGGCTAATCTCCATCGACATCTTCACCAACACCATCTCCTCTCAAACCCTAGTTCATCTCTTGTATCCAATTCTTGTCTCCAAGTCCGGGATTGGTACCTGTAGGTTGCTAGTAGTGTTGATTACTCCTTGTAGTTGATGCTAGTTGGTTTATTTGGTGGAATATCATATGTTTAGATCCTTTATTCATATTAATACTCCTCTGATTATAAACATGAATATGCTTTGTGAGTAGTTACGTTTGTTCCTCAGGACATGGGAGAAGTCTTGCTATTAGTAGTCATGTGAGTTTGGTATTCGTTCGATATTTTGATGAGATGTATGTTGTCTATCCTCTAGTGGTGTTATGTGAACGTCGACTACATGACACTTCACCATTATTAGGGCCTAGAGGAAGGCATTGGGAAGTAATAAGTAGATGATGGGTTGCTAGAGTGACAGAAGCTTAAATCCTAGTTTATGCGTTGCTTCGTAAGGGGCTAATTTGGATCCATATGTTTCATGCTATGGTTAGGTTTACCTTAATACTTTTGTTGTAGTTGCGTATGCTTGCTATAGAGGTTAATCATAAGTGGGATGCTTGTTCAAGTAAGAACAACACCCAAGCACCGGTCCACCCACATATCAAATTATCAAAGTACCGAACGCGAATCATATGAACGTGATGAAAACTAGCTTGACGATAATTCCCATGTGTCCTCGGGAGCGCTTTTCTTTATATAAGAGTTTATCCAGGCTTATCATTTGCTACAAAAAGGATTGGGCCACCTTGCTGCACTTTATTTACTTTTGTTACTTGTTGCTCGTTACAAATTATCCTATCACAAAACTATCTGTTACCTATTATTTCAGTGCTTGCAGAGAATACCTTGCTGAAAACCGCTTATCATTTCCTTCTGCTCCTCGTTGGGTTCGACACTCTTACTTATCGAAAGGACTACGATAGATCCCCTATACTTGTGGGTCATCATCGGGGTGGCGGGCTTCATTGGCGCGCGAGCGATGGCGTCGTCTCGGGGGGCGCCTGCAGCTCGCGGTGGAGCCGGTGGTAGCAGGGGGCCCGGGGCAGTAGCTGCACAAGGGGCTCGGGCGCCGTGGTTCTGGCATCGAGCGGGGTCTGGGAGGTGATGTTGTGGTTGCCGGCGCGTTTGCGAGGTGCGGCAACTGCTGCTCGACAAGGTGGAGCCGGTGGAAGTCGACCATGGGGATTGTGCACTGTGCAGTGCTTCGGATCTGCTCGGATTCGGAGGTGTGAAGGAGCTCCGGGCGAAAGTCTTGCACTGACCTTTGGTCGGTGCCGGCAACAGCGGCGCCATGGCCATGGTGTCGTTCCCCTTCTTGAAGGTGTTGCCATGGAGCTCCATTACACAACTCTCCGGGAGAAATCCCTAGCTTCGGTTGGTCGAAGCGGGCGATGACGGCGGCTACGTCGTTTCCTTCTTTGAGGCATCGTCTTGGAGAGTCAGCATGTTGCAGTTTGCACGGATCACCTCGTCATTGGGGATAGTGGACGCCGGGGCAGCGGCTCCGGATGGTTTCTGATTGTGCGTCGAGATGCCGATCTCGAGAACAATGTGAGTGGCAGCTCTATGAGGTGGGGTTCTATCTCAACATTGGTTGGGTGGCATCCTTGTCCCGCTTGGGCGGTAGGGGTGTCGGCTCGGTCGATGCGCCCCAGAGGGGGTGGTCTGACTTTATTCGGGGCGGCGGCCCCGGATGTGGTGCGACGTTCGTGGTCTGCAAGCAGATGCCCTGAGCAGTGTGGGCTGCGGGCAGCTGGGTTGTGCGGCGTTGTTGCTCGAGGGAAGCGGTGGTATGTCGGGGCGGCGGTCCCGGAAGGCGGTGTCGGTTGATTGCGCTGGGCGCGACGGAGCGGTGGATGTCGGGGCGGCGGCCCCGAGAGAATCACTGTGGCGACCAGACTTTTGTGGCAACGATGATGGTGGGAGCGATGTCGGTGACGCGGCAATGGTTGCGGTAGTCGGCTCTTCTTCGGCGTGTCCAAGGTTTCGCCTCGGTTTGCTTGCTGTTGTGGAGTCGAAGCTGCGGTGGCGGGGCCGTGTGGTGTATGATGACTGGCTGTAGGTGGTACGTTCGGCGATTTTCCGTGGCGCTAGTCGTGCCTGCTTTTGTTCTTCTGAGTTCTTCGTCAGAGTCGTAGCTGCGTTGTCTGGCCGCATGTCGACTTGTCGTCGATTAGGGTGGGTTTTGCACTGTGTGTTTCAGTCTATGGGAGTGGACTTGGCCCTTGTTGTTCTGGTTTTTGCCCGGTTTTCCGTAATTAACTGGGCAATTCTCTTCTGCTTAATTAATAGATGAGGCAATCTTTGCCTCTGTTTCGGAAAAAATACATCTACTTCTGCTGGGGGGGGATGCTGCCGCTTGATGAATCGTCTGAATATATTTTTAGAGGTGCTTAATTAACATATGTACAATCTTTGCCCCTCTATAAAATTGTGGTATTTTCCCTTTGCCCCTCCAACATTCCCTGTCTAGCTCCACCATCTATGCCCAATGTTGTCATTCTTTTTGCCATCACCACTGCATGAATCTCCATCCCTTGGCCATCCTTTTGGTGGTTCTTCTCATGCATCGATGCCCTCCATCCTCCACCATCTACTATCCTCCTCTAAGTTCTAACATGTAAGCCAAAGCTCCCCAACCCTAACATCTCCGAATCCATTCCTCCCCATAACATTGTTACCACTATCGAGTTCTTCTTGGCAACGCTAACCACTGTGCGGCGTGATCTCCCTCAGTTGCACTGTCATGACTACTCACAATGTGATTGCTTCCCCGAGCTTCACCAAACTTCCAGTCGCCGAACATAGAGAAAAAGGTCACCACTCATCAACTATTTAGTTTTGATTTGCTAACTATTTTATACTACAATTGTAGGGCATCTCCAGACCATAGATCAAAGGCAATGGAAAAGGAAAAAACACAAATATGACCGGCATACAAATTTTTTAAAAAAATGGGAAAACATTAGATATTGTAATTTGGATGGACCTGAAAAACCTAGAGAAAACTAGGTCTAATAATTCGATTGTGGTTTATGTGTGTTTCTTTTCTTCTTTTAAGAGTGGTTCTAGTGACAAAAATCTACTCCCTCTGTCCCATAATGCAAGACATTTTTAACACTACACTAGTGTTAAGAAACATCTTAAATTATGGGACGGAGTAGTAGAAAGCAATAGCTTCCTATATTTGTTCGTGCGGGCTCATGTGAGCGACGGTTCCGACAAGTCTTAACATTGTCAAGCCTCTCCTGACAGCTTGAGTCCCCACAAGTCATCTCTTGCAAGGGTGAGGAAAGGTCATGACCTTGCCCCACAATGGCGGAGCTATATCTACTTCTGCGGGGGCCATGCCCGCCCCTACCCCCCCACCCAACCTTGACAAAATGTCTGAATATATTTTAGAGATGCTTAATTAACATATAGTCTTTGCCCCCCTCCCCCCTAAAAAATTGTGGTATTTTCCCTTTCCCCTCCAACATTCCCTGTCTAGCTCCACCCCCCGATGCCCAATTTTGCCATTCATTTTGCCATCACCATTGCATAAACCTCCATCTCTTGGGCATCTGGTGGTTCTTCTCTTGCATCGACGCCCTCCATTCTCCACCCTCTCCAGTCCTCCCCTAAAATTCTACTCCCTCCTTCCATCTATATATGGCCTAACGCATTTTTCGAGGCTAACTTTGATCAAATGTTAGAGCAATAATATATGACATGCAAGTTACACAAAGCATACCGTCAAATTCGTATGTGAAAGGAGCTTCCAATGATACAATTTTCACATTATACATCACATGTACTATTAATCTTATCAATAGTCAAAGATGGTCTTGGAAAATACATTAGGCCCTATATAGATGGAAGGAGGGAGTTACATGTAATCCAAAGCTCCCCAACCCTAACATCACCGAATCTATTCCTCCCCGCAATGTTGTTGCCACTATCGAGTTCCCCCCTGCAACGCTAACCACTACGCGGCGTGATCTCCCGCAGCTGCACTGTCATCACCACTCACAATGTGATTGCCTCCCGGAGCTTCACCAAACTTCCAGTCGCAGGACATAGAGAAAAATGTTTTCATTCATCAGCTATTTAGTTTCGATTTGCTAACTGTTTTATACTACAATGGTAGGGCCTCTCCCGCCCATAGATTGAGGATACTGGAACAGAAAAAAAAACAAATATGGTAGGCATGCAGATTATTAAAAAGAATAGAAAAATGACATAAAGTGTACCCTCTGTAAATTAATATAAAAGCGTTTAGATCACTATTTTAGTGATCTAAACACTTTTATATTAACTTTAGTGATCTAAATATTCTTATATTAAGTATTAGTTTACGGAGGAAGTAATTTGGATGGACCTGAAAAGCCTAGAGCGGTGTCACCATAGCTATTTGAACATGGTTCCGCACAAAATTGTCAACAACAAAAAAATGCTTCTAAAAAAAAAACTTTGAACATAGACCGAACAACTTTTTAGGATTAGTGACAGAGCAGCTGCCATGGCGACGGGAAAGGTGTCTAAAAAAAAAATTGCTAACTGTTTTACATACACACCTTTCCCGTCCCTTCTGGACGGCCAGGATCACCGCAGAGTCCCAGGTTAGGGTCTCCGGCAAAAGAAGGCTGTGGTGGAGGGGAGAAGAAGACTCAGGAGAGGGAAGGGGGTTTAACGCCGCAGCAGCTGCCATGGCGACGGCGGCGCGATTCTTGCGAAGGACGCTGCGAGCAAGCGAGGTACCCAGATCGAACCCACCAGTAGTTCCTAATCACCGCCGACGACAAGCTCTTCCCCTCTCCCCTCTTTGTGTGCCCCCCTAATCATTCTTAGGATTTCCGCGACCGCTGCTCGTTTCATGATTCGATCTCTGTGCGCGCTGCCTTCGCCGAAGATTATTAATTTGGTGTACTTTTCTACATATGTATTTAGTGTTTAGTATCGTGTGCTCACCAAAGGCGCGGCTTTGTTCCCGACCTTGTCACGAGCGTTTAACCACTAGGGCGATCTGTCGTGGCTGAGAAGCAGCTGACGGGATACCTTGGACTATTAGCTTCACTGAATACTGGATTGGGGGTAGCTTAAGGGTAGAGTGGAATAGCTTCGACACCGGTACTGTATTTCTGATTCGAAGGGGGGTATTTTGCTCAATTTGTTCATGCTTTCTAGGTGATTATCTAGATAAGTGCCTTCGCTTCAATTGGATTATTATGTTGCTGATGGAAGTCCATTGTGCTATATGGATAATTTCAGCAATGCCCTGAGATTCGGTTCTCATGAAGTCCTTGGTTAATTTGGGTTCTGGTTGAATTGTGATTTGCACGTCTCACGTCTTGGCAGCACAAACAGACTGGAACTTAAAGCGTCCAAATTGTGGTTCCCTGGATTCTAATCGCCACTAATTATAGGTTCTCTTTTATCATGGAAGTGATGAATTCTTGCAATTGATGAATTATATTCAATCCTTAATACTTCTGAACTCTGGTTAACGGGAGCAATTTGGTGGCACGAACACAACGCCCACGCCTTGTACAGGTCCTTTTACAACATTATTTACCTTCTGAGTGTTGGATTCTGATTCAAGGCGTTGTTCGAATGCTGCATGCAGGTGGCGTCTCGGTTGTTATCTACCTCTCACAGTATAGTTAGGCGTGCTGCATACACTACCGGGGGAATAATTGATGTTGGCCAACCAACACCCAAATCTCATCCTGAGGTAATCTCTCTTTTAGGCTCAGTGTGCAGTTGTGTGGTTTCTGAACTGTGCTGTGCTGAGCTTCTTTTATAATCTGCTGTGGAAAAGTAGTGGCACAAGCAGAAAAGGCTGGTTAAACAAATGGTGAATTAGGCAAAAGCAGGTTGAAAAAAGGGGATTATCATAATCCTTACTGGTTTATTGCTGCACTTGCTGGTTGTTTCAAAGTTTACAGCCATGCTAACTTTTTAATCTCTCTCTACTTTGGTAGCTAGACCATGTGAGTACTTACCTAGTGTTCATCTCGCAAGGTAGGTGATAGCTAGTTCTTTCAGTATTTTTGTGGCCCCCCATATCCAGATGTTGTAACACGTTGCCTCTTAGCTAATGGCTAACTTTGTACATTACTTGTTGCCTCCGGTTAAATTATAATGACATCTCTTATGACAAAAACCAGTATCTGTAAGAGTTTCTATACATCCATTATTATCATCATCTTTCATACACTCTGAATAGGATATTACCATAGTGTAGCCATGGTGTTTCAATGGTGTTCTTGGCTCAAAGTAAGGCCAGAACGCCAGTTTTTTTTTAAAGATTAAGTCTGTCCACATGTGGAAGGTTGGGATTTCTTTTACCTGAATTTACCCCATTATCTAAAGAAATAAGCCTAATTCACCCCCAAAATCCCAAAGTACTTTGAATTTATAAGATAAATCAATTATTTTCTCTTATAAGTATTAAGTATAGCTTTGAAAATCAGTCTACAGAACAAGCCTTATTAGGCCAAACATGCCCGTGCTCATTGTTTTCACATTCATAAAAGTCCACATTCCCTGTGCTAACTCTGATGCATTTAATTTATTTTTTACTTTTGTGGTTGTCAAAGTGATTCTTTTCATTCTTTCTTAAATATTGTAATACAATGAACCAGTTATTAGCTGATGAGGAGATTACACCAGGCATCACAAGTGAGGAGTACATATCCAGAAGAAAAAAGCTTGTGGATGCTTTACCAGAGAAGAGCTTGGCCATAATTGCATCTGCAGACCAGCAGATGATGACTGATGTAGTTCCGTACTCATTCAGGCAGAATGGTGATTACCTGTACATTACAGGTTGTACACAACCTGGTGGTGTAGCAGTTTTAAGTAAGGAAACTGGTTTATGCATGTTCATGCCAGATAAACATAAGGAGGTAATAATGACCTGTTGGCCTGTTACCTCATACTCTCATACCTTCAACTGAGCCAAACCATTCTTACGAATGTGGTTTATCTCCAGGATGTAGTTTGGGAAGGTCAGACTGCTGGAGTTGAAGCAGCTGTGGATTTCTTCAAGGCAGATAAAGCATTTCCACTTAGTGAGCTGAAAAAGGTTAGCTTTTGGGTTTTGTTTCCGCATGTTTTTGATTCATCGCCCCTGGGCACTAATTATTACCTTCTACTCCCTCCGTTCCTAAATACTTGTCTTTCTAGAGATTTCAACAAGTGACTACATACGGCGCAAAATGAGTGAATCTACACTTTAAAATATGTCTACATACATCCGTATGTTGAGTTCATTTGAAATGCCTAGAAAGACAAGTATTTGAGAACGGAGGGAGTAATTGCTACCTGCCTGCACTGCTCCCTCCAGTCAAGAGATATTATCATTTGGGGGCGCATAGTCAAACTATTAAACTTATACTCCCTCCATCTCAAACATTTACATCTAGAATGCCAAACACATATCATTAGATTCATCATAAGATGTAGTTTCATATTTTATATATGTGGTATTATAGATATAAATAGTTTTCTCTATGAACTTGGTCAAAGTTTACATTTGACTTTTCAGAAAATCTATACGCACTATATTACGGAAATGGAGGGAGTATATCGTATCTATATGAATATTGAGATTTAACATATGTAAATGATATCAGTATATAGACTAAAAAACAATTTAGTATTTAGCATTAGAATTAGTGGCCAAGGTTGCATTTTGGAGACCGTGGCGATTTCCTAGGCGACACTCTTTTTGTGATCAGAGAGTACTTTCTTAGTTGCTGGTCACAGAATGCTTCTCAATTGACACAATTTCTATTAAAATGTAGATCCTTCCTGAAATGATTGAGCAATCAAAAGTGGTGTATCACAATGCAAAGGCATCCACATCTTCTTATAGGAACTTTGATGCCTTCCGCAGGGCATCACTCAACAATAAAGTAAAAGATCTTACGCATTACACTGATGAACTGCGGTGGATCAAGTCAAAATCGGAAATCAAGTTGATGAGGGAGTCAGCATCTATTGTTTCTCAGGTATTTTTGGTTGTACTTCTGTTGTTTTCTTCATGCATTCTTAGGAGATATTGAGTCTGATGCTCTCTCTAAGTTCAGCCTTGGATAGAAAATTTCCAGAAATTATTTTGTATATTCCAGTAAAAAGACATTGGTCCCAAACTCTTAGGTGAATGATATATTTAAAAGCACAGGGAAATTGCTGGTTGGGTTGAGGGTAGTGTTATGGTGGATTGTCTGATTGTGGGATTATACTGGTCCATTGTGCTGCCAGAGGATTAGACAGAACACCATTGGCAATGGGAGAACTTTTCTTTCAAGACCACCAGTGGGTTTATGATGTTGAGAATGTCTATTGTAGACATCCGTCAATTACTTTTCTGCCCCTTTAGATAGCCCCACAACTCAGATTGTACAATTGTTTGGGTTCTATTATTACGTCTAGAATTTTACCTCAAGTTGCCAAATATGCATTCAATAAGCTAGAAGACAAGACGAAGTGGCTCAATTTTGCAAGTCACACACTGTACAAGTGACAGAACGGTTGTCTGAAAGACGTGCACGGCTGCATGCAGTGCTTGTCTTTTTCTGTTTACTGACTTAAATTCTCTCTTTCTGTCCAGTCTCTTTTGCAGACAATGTTGCTCTCAAGGACCCACAGAGAGGAAAGCCAGTTAGCTGCTAAAATAGAGTATGAGTGCAAAATGAGAGGTGCCCAAAGAATGGCGTAAGTATATATTGTCACTGTATATTGTTTTTATCCTTCTGCTTTATATAGATTGCATCTGAGGCACTGACTGTGTGGCCCTGTGTTCATCCGTTTTTCTTAGCTGATAGCTGGTAGAATAAGTTTGCAGCGATCTGTTGAGATCCATAAATTAAGGAACTATTGTCTTTTGTTGAGTGAGCAAGGTGCCATGCTAAATTGATTTACGTTTTTCTTCTTGTTTCCTTATCTTAGGTTCCATCCTGTAGTTGGTGGTGGCGCAAATGGCAGTGTTGTACATTACTCAAGAAATGATAAGAAGGTACAACAGAGTTCTTCTTTAGTCATATATCTCAGATAGCTTTTCTTGTAAAGTTGATTTTTGCCGTTTGAGTCGTTTGACAGATCAAATCGGGTGATCTTGTCCTCATGGATGTTGGATGTGAGTACCATGGCTACCTTAGTGACCTGACACGGACATGGCCACCCTGCGGTAGATTTTCAGCTGCTCAGGTAAATGCCCAATGTTCATTTCTTTATATGATATACTTGTATCCAACCGAAAAAGCGGTAATTTTGGACTTACGAGTACCTTTTTTTATCCTCAATTGTACAGGAAGAACTGTACAGTTTAATACTGGAGACGAATAAGGAATGCATAAAGCTTTGTAAACCAGGCACGAGCATTAGAGAGATACACCATCATTCGGTATATCCTCAGTATATGTTCTAATTCAATTTTTTAATGTAAAGATGTAAAACTTGATTTATAAAAGTCCACGGCCCTAATCTCCAAATCACAGGTCAAGATGTTGATAAGCGGATTCCAAGAACTTGGAATTATAGGGAAGGGCAAATCTATCCAATACAATTATTTGAATCCAACCTCAATAGGTCTCAGAATCTACCTGTCTCTTGATTAGATTTGTCGTTTGATGCAAGAGATTTGGATCTTGGGACCAGCTTAATAACCCTTTGTCACCCTGGCATCCAGGTCATTCTTTGGGAATGGATATTCATGACTCCACTAGCCTCACCTCCGACAAACCCTTGGAGCCAGGCGTTGTAAGTAGATCAGCACCAGCTGGCTTTTGTGCACCGCATTTTTACATAACACTAGCAAATTTAGCGCATCTCCCAATTATCATCCGTCTTCCATGGAAATCTGAGTTGTAACACTGACAAGAGGTCCTGCATGTGGCATGTGCACAGGTAATAACCATTGAACCGGGGATCTACATTCCCTCGGTCCCGATACTCAACGAGATGGCCCCGGACAGGTTCCGGGGCATCGGAATAAGGATCGAGGACGAGGTCCTCATCACCGAGAACGGCCATGAGGTACCGCCCTAAATTTCATCCGGTACCGCCTGGTGTAATGTTAGTACCAGCCTGAATTGAAGATGATGACACCCTGGGGTGGCTGGCTCCGTTGGTTGCAGGTGTTGACGGCGTCGGTGCCGAAGGAGATCCCCCACCTCACCACCCTGATGAACATGGGCGGCGGTGGCTCCACGACGGAATCCCATGAAGCGAGAGCTGCTTGCAACTGAGGATCTCGCAGATAGCGGCGACACGATGATATTCTTTCTACCGGAGATCATGTGGCATCGACATTACATCCATACAATATCCCCCCTTATCCCTGTCAAAGATGTAGACATCGGAATTGCCTGAAAACCGAAACGGGGCGCTTCCGAAAAGTTTCGCCAGTTCACAGCAAAACGCGCCCGCTGTTAGGGTTTGTAATATGTTCATTAGACAAAGTATTGGGTCTTCATTATTTTGTTGTTGTTGAGGGAATTAGATCTTCATTTGTTGGTGTAATAACTGTAGCTGAAGACGGCTGTTGTCTGGCAATCAATGGTGAAAGGGCTTTTCATGAAACTGTCCGTGCCGCGTCTCAGACGGAGGGAGGGAGCCTTCGGGTTTAAACATTACGACCCACTTAAGTATGGCAGCAAGAGGTTGGGGGGAATGAAGCAGGAAAGGCGCCGTCGCCATTGCTCAGTGTCGCATCAGACCTGTGCTCCTCGGCTACGGTTAACCGTCGCCGTCGGCCGCGCGCGGTTAGCCGAAAGGACGGCCCTACGGCGCGTGACCACAGCACGGAGTGGACGGGATGGGACGGAACGGCGATGATGTATCATGGGATGGAGGCATAGCGAGTCATCGCTGTCGTGGCGGGTGAGGGAAACAGCAGGGCAGCCATGAATGCGCGCGCTGGTGGTAGGAGGTAGGTGGTGGTAGGTTCGGGGGTGGTGGTGTGCGGATACCGGATAGTGATGAAATCGGATGATGGACGGATGGAGGCCGATAACGCTGCCGTCCTTCGGTCCTGCGATCCTGCCTCTCCAGCTTTAAATCTCGCACAGAGGAAACGCGTTGTCCGAGCCCCCAAAAACATTCATGTCTTCTCCGTGGACTGCTCTACGCGTGAAACGTTTGAATCGCCCACAACAGGGCGCCGGAATGAAAATCTTTGGCTCAAAGTGGAATTCCAGTTCGATTTTCCAGGAGCTGTGGTACAACATGATGCATCTTCAGAAAGTTCGCAGCATGCTATGCATCTTGTGCTGAGAGGCGGACACGTACTCTGGACTTATCAAATCATGCGTGTGGGCTGCCTCTTCACCCTAATCCTCTACAATCATGTTGTGCAATACTATTACTCAACAAATCATCATCTGCGATAGTCTTCCGATCCCACATCTTGCATCTCCACGAACAATACCCAAATGAACTTGGGACACACCAGATGCCCCCTCAACATTCTTCCTAGCAGCTTCTTGCATTTATGCAAAGAGATGTCATTTGTTACTTTAGGGATTAATAAATTAATAAATTAATTTGTCGGATGAAGCATGGGTTCAGTTGGAGACACTCTTACATATTATTCATCCACTAATTCCCCTGAATTTTGCATACCCACTAACAAAAAATCCCACCATCCATAAGTGTAACACAAAACTCTTTACAACAACAAATCAATAGAAACAAGATTCCATGTTTGTAGTGGATAGTGATGGTCGGGCCAGTGGGCCTGTTTTATTTTACCATAAAGTGAATAAAATCCAGTTGAACTTTGTTTCTTCCCATGCTATTGACTTTTTTCATGCCTGAGGATATTGTACAATGGCGATTTATGGTTTTTTATGGTCATCCGGCTTTGTCTGAACGTCATATGTCTTGGGATGATATCCGTAACTTGCATAAAAAGGGTGATCATCCTTGGGTTGTTCTAGGAGATTTTAGTGAAACTGTATACTCATCTCAAAAAGGGGGCGGTAATGCGAGACCAAATGATATGATGAAGAATTTCCATGACTGTCTCATGGAGTGTGGTCTGTAAGATTTGGGTTTCATTGGTGACTCTTTTACTTGGAGGAGAGGTGATATCACGGAAAGACTTGACCTAGAAATTTGTCATGTCGAGTGAGAAAATTCCCTTGTGTTGTGGTTATAAATGAGGAACATGTGCATTCTGACCACCTTCCTTTGTTTCTGCATGATGATTATTTTGATGATAATATGTTTACTCGTCTAAAGGATCATGTAAAATAGGTTGAAGCTAGATGTCTCAAAGAAGAGACAATTGAGAAAATTGTGAAGACGGCTTGGGAAAAGGCCAAAATGGTGGGTGTTGGTCCATCTCTTGCAGTGCGCACTCAGACGGTGCACACTGATTTGTATTCTTGGAATCGATACTCTGAGGGACCTAAACGACGAATCAATTTGTTTTTTTAATAATGAATTTGCGGTGTGGTCCTATGAATGCAGAGCCTATTTAACGACAAAAGGAAGTTCTTGTTCTTAATGAGCATCTTTTGGATCAAGAAGAAACTTTCTAGCTTCATATAGGTCCTGCAAATTGGTCGATGCATGGGATCATGATACGTCATTTTTCCATAGTGCAACTACAACCAGAAAAAGGAGAAATAGTAAAAAATAAACACTTCTTGATGACATGAGTGTTTGGCGGCAAGGTACGGAACTGAAGTATCATATCACGATCTATTTTGTAATCCTTTTACCTTAGAAGTTTGCAACTGTACCAGGAAGTTTTATGTCTTGTTCAAAGAAGAGTGTCGGGTGGGATCAATAATGCCCTCCTTGCACCTTACTCTACAGTAGATGTTCGGAAGACTCTTACGCTATTGGAGATTTATAAGCTCAGGACCAGATGGAGTCAATGCTATTTTTTGTAAAAGATTTTGGCCCATATTAAGGAATGATCTCATTGAGGAGGTTCTGCAAATCGGTGAATAAACATACTATTCTGTTAGGATGGAATGATACTGTGATTGTGATGATCCAAAAGGTTAATTATTTAGAGAAGGTAAACTCAATTTAGACCAATCAGTTTGTGTAATGTGGTGTACAAGATTATCACGAAAATGGTGGCTACTCATTTGAAGGTTTTTCTGCCAGACATCAACTGTCTGGCTCAAAGTGCATTTGTGCCCAAAAGAATGATTGTGGACAATGTTTTAGTGGCTTATGAGTGCTTCCATACAATAAAGATCAAGAGTGAAGGCAAAGATGGTATGTGTGATATTAAACTTGATACGCATAAAGCTTATGATAGGGTTGAGTGGTATTTCTTGAAAAAATTTATGTTGAAACTTGGCTTCCAGGAGAATTGGGTCAATTATATTATGCAATGTGTATCCACAATTGAATACGGGGTTCAGTTTAATATAGAAGAAAGTGAGAGTTTCAGGTGTATGAGAAGTTTAAGGTAGGGAGATCCCTTGTCTCCTTATCTTTTCTTGTTATGTATGAAGGGTCTAACTGCTCTCTTGACTCATGCGGAGGAGGATGAAATGATTTCTGGAGTGAAAGCTTGCAGAGATGCCCCCGCTATCATCAATCTTCTCTTTGTCGATGACTTGTTGATCCCCATGAGAACTAATATTTACAATGTTGAGGCTTTGAAGTTAGTTATGGGCTCTTATTGTGCAGCTTCGAGCCAAAGGTGACTGCCGATAAATCTAGCATCTTTTTTAGTCCTAATTGAAGGAAATATGCCCTAGAGGCAATAATAAAGTCGTTATTTTATATTTCCTTATTCATGCTAAAGGTTTATTATTCATGCTAGAATTGTATTGATCGGAAACCTAAATACATGTGTGAATATATAAACAAACACTGTTTCCCTAGTGAGCATCTACTTGACTAGCTCGTTGATCAAAGATGGTTAAGGTTTCCTAACTATGGACATGAGTTGTCATTTGATAACGGGATCACATCATTAGGAGAATGATGTGATGGATAAGACCCATCCGTTAGCTTAGCATTATGATCATTCAGTTTTATTGCTATTGCTTTCTTCATGTCAAATACATATTCCTTCGACTATGAGATTATGCAACTCCGGATACCGGAGGAATGCCTTGTGTGCTATCAAACATCACAACATAACTGGATGATTATAAAGACGCTCTACAAGTATCTCCGGAGGTGTTTGTTGAATTGGCATAGACCGAGATTAGGATTTGTCACCCCGAGTATCGGAGAGGTATCTCTGGACCCTCTCGGTAGTACACATCATAAGAAGCCTTGCAAGCAAAGTGAATAATGAGTTAGTTGCATGATGATGTATTACGAAACGAGTAAAGGGACTTGCCGGTGATGAGATTGAACTAGGTATGAAGATACCGACGATCGAATCTCGGGCAAGTAACATACCGATGGACAAAGGGAATTATGTATGTTGTCATAACGGTTGGACCGATAAAGATCTTCATAGAATATGTAGGAGCCAATATGAGCATCTAGGATCTGCTATTGGTTATTGACCGGAGAGGTGTCTCGGTCATGTCTACATAGTTCTCGAACCCGTAGGATCCGCATGCTTAACGTTCGTTGACGATATAGTGTTATATGAGTTATATGATTTGGTGATCAAATGTTGTTCGGAGTTCTGGATGTGATCACAGACATAACGAGGAGTCTCGAAATGGCCGAGAGGTAAAGATTGATATATAGGACGATAGTATTCGGACACCGAAAGTGTTCCGGAGTGTATCGGGTATTTACCGGAGTACCAGAAGGGTTACCGGAACACCCGGGGGAAATATATGGGCCATATGGGCCATGAGAGGGGAGAACACCAGCCCACAAGGGGTGGAGCGCCCCCTATGGCAGGAGGACGAATTGGGAGAAGGAAAAGGGGGGTTCGGCCCCCCTTTCCTTTCTCTTTCCCCCTTTCCTTTCTTCTCCGGTGAAATAAGGAAGGGGGGTGCCACTTGGGGAAACCCCAAGTAGGATTCGGATCCTACTTGGGGCGCGCCCTGTCTACCTCCCCTCTCCCTCCCATCACAAGAAGACAATTGCCTAGCCGTGTGCGGCGCCCCCTCCACCGTTTACTCCCACGGTCATATCTTCGTAGTGCTTAGGTGAAGCCCTGCGCGGATTACTTCACCATCACCGTCACCATGCCATCGTGTTGAAGGAACTCATCTACTACCTCGACAACTTGCTGGGTCAAGAAGGCGAGGGACGTCACCGAGCTGAACGTGTGCAGAACTCGGAGGTGTCGTACATTCGATACTTGATTGGTCGGAGCTAGAAGAAGTTCGACTACATCAACCGCGTTGTCAAACGCTTCCACTTACTGTCTACGAGGGTACGTAGACACACTCTCTCCCTCGTTGCTATGCATCTCCATGGATAGATCATTGCATGTGCGTAGATTTTTTTTGTTTTTCCATGCAATGATTCCCAACAGTGGTATCAAAGCCAGGTCTATGCGTAGATGATATGCACGAGTAGAACACAAAGAGTTGTGGGCAGTGATAGTCATATTGCTTACCACCAACGTCTTATTTTGATTCGGCAGTATTGTGTGATGAAGCGGCCCGGACCAACCTTACATGTCCAAGCACATGAGACCGGTTCCACCGACAGACATGCAACTAGTTTTGCATAAAGGTGGCTGGCAGGTGTCTATTTCTCCTACTTTAGTTGAATTGAATTTGACTGCGGCCGGTCCTTGAAGAAGGTTAAAACAGCAAACTTGACGAAACACCATTGTGGTTTGATGCGCAGGTAAGAACGGTTCTTGCTAGAAGCCCGTAGCAGCCACGTAAAACTTGCAACAAGAAAGTAGAGGACGTCCAACTTGTTTTTGCAGGGCATGTTGGTGATGTGATATGGTCAAGACATGATGTGATATACGTTGTTGTGTGAGATGATCATGCTTTGTAAGTTATCGACAACCGGCAGGAGCCTTATGGCTATCTCTTTATTGTATGAAATGCAAACGCCATGTAATTGCTTTACTTTATCACTATGCATTAGTGATAGTTGTAGAAGCAATACTTGGCAAGACGACCACGACACAATGGTGGAGATCAAGGTGTCGAGCCGGTGAAGATGGAGATCATGACGATGCTTTGGAGATGGAGATCAAAAGCACAAGATGACGATGGCCATATCATGTCACATATTTTGATTGCATGTGATCTTTATCTTTTATGCATCTTATTTTGCTTAGAACGACGGTAGCATTATAAGATGATCACTTCACTAATTTCAAGATATAAGTGTTCTCCCCGAGTATGCACCGTTGCAAAAGTTCGTCGTTTCGAGACACCACATGATGATCGGGTGTGATAGACTCTACGTTCACATACAACGGGTGTAAGACAGTTTTGCACATGCAGAATACTTGGGTTAAACTTGACGAGCCTAGCATGTACAGACATGGCCTCGGAACACTAGAGACCAAAAGGTCGAACATGAATCATATAGAAGATATGATCAACATAGAGATGTTCATGAGGGATGTCTATTTAAGTGGGAGTTCTTAAGTAATTTGAATAATTGGACTTAATTCATCACGAACATAGTCCTGATAGTATTTGCAAATCTATGTTGTAGATCAATAGCTCGCGATATAGCTCCCTAATGACCCACAAGTATAGGGGATCTATCGTAGTCCTTTCGATAAGTAAGAGTGTCGAACCGAACGAGGAGCAGAAGGAAATGATAAGCGGTTTTCAGCAAGGTATTCTCTGCAAGTACTGAAATAAGTGGTAACAGATAATTTTGTGATAAGATAATTTGTAATGAGCAACAAATAACAAAAGTAAATAGAGTAGAGCAAGGTGGCCCAATCCTTTTTGTAGCAAAGGACAAGCCTGGACAAACTCTTATATAAGGAAAAGCGCTCCCGAGGACACATGGGAATATCGTCAAGCTAGTTTTCATCACATTCATATGGTTCGCGTTCGGTACTTTGATAATTTGATATGTGGGTGGACCAGTGCTTGGGTGCTGTTCTTACTTATATAGAATACGGAAATGAAGGCATCATGATTATTCTCATAACAGCAACATATATAGATATTGTCATATGATTTCTTATGCTCAAGTAATAATCTATTCACAATGCAAATGTACGAATCATAAACTTTATTGAGAACCAACAAACTATAATCTCAGTCACTGAAGCAATTACAATTTATCATAACATCAGAAAGAGTCTATGTCAGAGCTTAATAGCAAGTCCACATACTCAACTATCATTTAATCTTTCATAATTGCTAACACTCACGCAATACTTGTGGATATGGAGTTTTAATCGGACACAGAGATAGATAGGGGCTTATAGTTTCGCCTCCCAACCTTTTACCTCAAGGGTAATGTCAACAATAATAACTCATGCTCCCCTACATCCAATTAGATATATCTATCAGGATCTTTCCAACACACTGTGCTTGCGAAAGGATAAAATAAAAAAAGGAAAGGTGAATATCACCATGACTCTTGCATAAGGTAGAAGATAATAATAAAAGATAGGCGTTTCGCAGAGGGAAGTAGAGGTTGCCATGCGCTTTTATGGTTGGATGCACAAAATCTTAATGCGAAAGAACGTCACTTTATATTGCCCCTTGTGATATGAAACTTTATTATGCAGTCCGTCGTTTTTATTTCTTCCACATCACAAGATCATATAAAGCTTATTTACTCCACACCAATCAATCATACATATTTAGAGCAATTTTTTATTGCTTTGCACCGATGACAACTTACTTGAAGGATCTTACTCAATCCATATGTAGATATAGTGGACTCTCATGGCAAAACTGGTTTAAGGGTTTTTGGAAGCACAAGTAGTATCTCTACTTGGTGCTGAGAATTTGGCTAGCATGAGGGGGAAAGGCAAGCTCAACATGTTGGACGATCCATGACAATATACTTTATCTCAGATATAAGAAAACATAACCCATTACATTGTCTTCCTTGTCCAACGTCAACTCTTTAGCATGTCATATTTTAATGAGTGCTCCTAGTCAAAAAATATGTCAATAATAGTATATTTATATGTGAAACCTCTCTTTCCTTATTACTTCCTATTAATTGCAACGATGACCAAAGCTATGTTTGTCAACTCCCAACAAATTTTAATCATCATACTCTTCCTATGTGAAGTCATTACTCTCGATAAGATCAATATGATACCTTTGTTTCTTTTTATTCTTTTTCTCTTTTCTTTTATTCACTCAAGATCATGGCAAAATAATCAAGCCCTTGACTCAACACTAATCTTTATTATATAACTCACAGACTCAATTACATAAAGAGATCATAAAGCAAAACTCAAAACTAGATCATGCCATAAACTTTATTCTACTAGATCAAGATACTACTAATAGGATCGAACTAAGAAAAACGGTAAAGATAGGAGTGTGATGGTGATACGATACCGGGGCACCTCCCGCAAGCTTGGCAGTTGCCAAGGGGAGTGCCCATACCAATGTGATTATGCCTCCTTCTTTGTCGGTGAAGATGATGGGGGTGATGTTGACTTAGTTGATGGCATAGACTTCTCCCTTAATTTACGCTCGAGGACAGAATTTTGGTCCCTCAAATCATTAATCTCCCACTCCAGGGTTAATATCTTTTTGCATAGGTCTTGCTTATTTTCCTGCAAAAGACGAAAAGGGATAAACTCGATCTCTGGTATCTTTACCCTATCAGGGAGACTTGACTTTTTGAACTCCACATGCATGTCCCCAGGTTGAGGTAATGGGGCTTCATCTTCATCTGAGCTCGTCTCCTCCTTTCCCTTAGGTTCATAGTCCTCTTCTTCCTTCGTAGTCCAGCCATCGTGCTCCACATCTCCATAGACCTTAGGATTTGCTAAGTAATCATCCACATAGCTTTCCCCTTCCGAATCCTGGGACGACATGTTGATCTAATCTGCAGCAGCAACGGCTCAAAACAAAAACAGAGGATATTTGCGTGATACGGGAGTCAAAACCTTTGGGAGAATACATAATGAATTTTTACCGACCAAAATACGTAACATGCAAGAAAACGGAGTACGGAAGGCACACGAGGTGCCCACGAGGTAGGGGGGTGCGCCCAGAGGGGTAGGGCGCGCCCTCCACCCTCGTGGAGCCCTCGTGTCCTTCCCGGACTGCTACTTATTTTTCTATTTTTCTAAATACTCCAAAACGGAGAAATGTTGCCTTAAAAATTGTTTTGGAGCCGGTTTACTTACCGTACCACATACCTATTCCTTTTTGGAGTCTGAAACGTTCTGGAAAGTGTCCCTTATGTATTCCTCCGGGGTTACGGTTTCAGTTCAACATTTATATGATTACCTGAGATATAGTGTTTGATTCTTTGACTGTTTACCACCTTCGGATTTGTGCCTTCGGAATTGTTGATTTTTATGGCACCAGAACGATAGAACTCCTCGATAACGTAAGGGCCCTCCCATTTAGAGAGAAGTCTCCCTGCAAAAAATCTTAAACGAGAGTTGTATAGCAATACATAATCACCTACATTAAACTCACGCTTTTGTATCCTTTTGTCATGCCATCTTTTAACTTTCTCTTTAAACAACTTGGCATTTTCATAAGCTTGGGTTCTCCATTCATCAAGTGAGCTAATATCAAATAACCTCTTCTCACCGGCAAGTTTGAAATCATAGTTGAGCTCTTTAATAGCCCAATAAGCCTTATGTTCTAGTTCGAGAGGTAAACGACATGCTTTTCCATAAACCATTTTATATGGAGACATACCCATAGGATTTTTATATGCAGTTCTAGGCCCATAATGCATCATCAAGTTTCTTGGAACAATTCTTTCTAGACCTATTGACAGTCTTTTGCAAAATTAATTTGAGTTCTCTATTACTCAATTCTACTTGACCACTAGAATGTGGGTGATAAGGAGATGCAATTCTATGATTAACATCATATTTAGCAAGCATTTTACGGAAAGCACCATGAATAAAGTGTGAACCACCATCAGTCATTAAATATCTAGGGACTCCAAACCTCGGAAAAATAACTTCCTTAAGCATTTTAATAGAAGTGTTATGATCAGCACTACTAGTTGGAATAGCTTCTACCCACTTAGTAACGTAATCAACAACAACTAAAATATGTGTATATCCATTAGAGGCAGGAAAAGGCCCCATATAATCAAAGCCCCAAACATCAAATGGTTCAATAACAAGTGAATAATTCATAGGCATTTATTGACGTCTACTAATATTACAAATTCTTTGACATTCATCACAAGATAAGATAAACTTACGGGCATCCTTGAAGAGAGTGGGCCAATAAAAACCGGATTGCAATACCTTATGTGCAGTTCTATCTCCCGCGTGGTGTCCTCCATAAGCTTCGGAGTGGCACTTGCGTAGGATCTGTTCCTGTTCATGCTCAGGTACACGACTGTCGGATCACGGGTTCCGGCAGACCCTTAAGGTTCGAACTCTGGGGTGCGCACGGAGATCCAACCCTCCACCGTCTCGTTCCTCGCCGAATCACAGGGACCTAAACTAATAACAAGAACAACACAAGAGACGCAAGATTTATACTAGTTCGGGCCACCGTTGTGGTGTAATACCCTACTCTAGTTTGTGGTGTGTGGATTGCCTCTGGGGCTGATGAAGAATAGTACAGGGAAGAACAGCCTCGCGAGGGTCTGTTCTTGGTGGGTGTGATGAACTGCTAAGTGGTGCCCCGTCGCTCTAGCTTGAGGAACGGGTTTCTCTCTCTCTCTCTTGATTCCGAATGCTCGATCCGGTCGTCCTTCGTCTCTCGTCTCCCGTCTCTCTCCCCACTCTCTGAGTGTGGCTAACCCTATTTATAGACGAAGGCCCTGGGCCTCTTCCCAAATATTGAGCGGGAAGGGCGCCAACAATTGGCCATTTTGAAGGGGAACAATGGGTACACTTATCCTGACTAAAGTTGGTCCTCGCCTGCCAAAGGCTCTGGTGATGGCGCCTGCTTGGGCTCCACGATGATTGCATTCCAGCCGTTGGGGCTGGTCTTGGTCTTGTTGCACCGAAACGGATGCCTTTGCTTGATGCTCTTGCCTGCGCTTGCCCCCTTTGCACCAAAGAGGAAAGGAGGACGGTGCGCGGGCTGGCGCCCGATTGGCGCCCTTGGTCGTCATGGCTTACGTCATGGGCACCTCGCGAGGTACCCCGCCTTGAACTCTCCGCCTCCTCGTGAGCCAGCCTGACGAGGTCGTGCCTGAGGAAGCTCTTGGTCGTCCGCCCATGAGGCTTGCCCCTCGCGAGGTCTTGAGCTTGTGCTTGATGAAGATGGGCCATCTGGGCCTCCTTTGAGCCATGCCGCAGCCGCAGCGAGCAAGTCTGGGACCCCGTTCCCAGAACACCGACAGTAGCCCCCGGGGCCACGACGCGCCTGGACTTGGCCGTGCAGAGAGGCGAAAGGGCAAGTGCGAAGCGTTGTCGGCCCTAACAGCCTACGGCCTTGGGCGCCGCGTGGCGGTTGATTGGACGTGGGTGCTTCTGCAACCGCGCGGGTTGATAATAGAGCGGCATCTTGCTTTCCTCCTTTACTTTCTCCAGTTGCTGCTCAGATCCCCTTTCTTGCGCCTCTCCTTCCTGCTTCCAAGACTTTCAGATCCACTCCGCCTCCGTGCCCTAGCAAGTCATGGCTCCTCGTCAAACCCCGGCCGGAGCCTGGTACTCTCCTGCCTTGGACCCGCCGAACGTGTCAGCGGCGAGCCTTGCCTCGATCGCTGGGTGGCGGAGGCGATCGTCGTGAGCGGCGGTGTTCAAGGCTGGCTCCTCCGCCCCTGAGGGTCGGGGGAGTACCTTCTACCCATTCTTCGCGGGCGCCATTATTGCTAGTCTGTCGCCTCCCTTCTCTGAGTTCTTCTTCTCCGTCCTTCGCCATTACAACATTCACGCTCTGCACCTCCATCCCAACTCCGTCCTTCTCCTGGCAATCTTCGCCTACTATTGTGAGGCTCATGTTGGGGTGAAGCCCTCGGTGGCCTTGCTGCGCCACTACTTCTTCCTCCGATTCTCCCGTGGTCCCGTCTCCGCGCTTGTGAGCCACGTCGACATCTGGCGGAGCCATTGCCATTTCAAACACTGGGAAGCGGATTGAGGGCTTCAGGAGCAAGTGGGTCTTGGTGGACGCCGGGCGGATCCACCCTCGACTGATCCTGCCCACGGAGCCCGCCGAGAGCTCCGACGACTGGTCCCGGGCGAAGCTTCAGGATCCTCGCGCGAAGCTGGCGCTGGAGAGGATGGACGCAGATATGAAGCCGGACGATGCGGCGGCGGCGAGGCTGACCGGTGCGTCGTTGCTGAGGGAGTTCCTGGAGCACTAACTGGCTCCGCTTCGCCAGTACTCGCTTCTGATGTGGAGGCCTAACCCGAGCCCCGTGGCCCTGGCCAGCGAGGATCTGGTGACAGTCCTCCAGTCCTTGGTAGGGGGCGATCTGGCGAGACCGGAGGGCGCCCCCGCGCCCCTGTTCTTTCGTGAGGATTGGGAGCAGGTTGTGGGGTCCATGCCCGCCTTCAACGGGGACGGGCTCGTGCCCGCGGAGGCTCCGGAGGACCTGGTGGACGTGCCCTCTTCCGACTCCAGCGAAGAGGTGGAGGAAAGGGAGCCAGGAGAGGAGGTTGATTCGGGGGCGGAGTCAAGGGCTCCCTCCCTGCGGCGCAGGCCCCATGTTCTCCGCCTCCCCGAAAGTGATGATGACGAAGATGAGGATGAGCGGGGAGGCAAAAGCTTGCCCCCGATCCCGAAGAAGCACCGGACTGGGCTGGTCCCCCGCGGGTCCGCCCCGGCCCCGAGGTGATCCGCGGACGCGCCTGCCGCTCCTGGTCCCCTTGAAGCCGATCCCTGCAGCCGGCTCTCGGGCTTCAAGTATGTCTGGAGGCTGCTCGAGTCCACCAGAGACGACCTGTAAGTGCCCGCCTCCTGTCTTGATTATTGCTTTGTTGAAGAGATCTGATGTCCATGCTCTTCAGTCAGGCTGGCGCCTGCGGCGAAGAAGCTAAAGGGGGCTCCTGAGGCCCCATCCGTGGTGGTGCCTTTGCCCGAAAAGGAAGACGACCTCACGCCTGTGCCTCTCCTGCCGGGCGTCCTCGCAGGCTCGGCCGAGCCCGCTAGGGCGAGCTCAGCCTTTGTCCCAAGCGACTCCGAGGCAGCCTTGCCGGGCGCAGCCCCACCTTCGTCGTGGCGCCGCTGGTTCCGCCTCGAGGCGCAGTGGTTCGCCGCCGCCAACTCCTCCTACTCCGCCTCTGTTGTCTCTCCGACTCCTCCGCGGTCTGGACGCGCCGCTGCTGAACCTGGACCGGCTGCGGCGCAGATCTTCGGGCGCCGACCTCGCTTGGTGGCAGGCGCTGGAGTTGGCCTCTGGCTGGATTCGTGCCGACGCTTCGATTGGCGGCGCTGGTCGAGCTTCACGGCTGTGACGAGGAGAAGCAGGCTGTTCGCGAGGCGAAGGTAGCCCGCGATGCTGCCCTGGGGGAGGCAGCCAGCATCCGCGGTCGCTGCGAGACGCTGGAGGGTGAGCTGAAGGGCCTGCAGAACCAGCTCGCCGAGGAGGCTCGCCTCCGCCAGGAGCAGGAGGAAGGCATGAAGGCTCGCGAGGCGGCCATCAAGGACCGGGAGGCCAAGCTGAAGAAGCGCCGCGACCGTCTTGACGCGTTGGGGAAGGAACTGGAGGCGAGGAAGGTCGAGCTGGACGCCAAGGCGCGGGTTCTGGCTGAAGACCGCGTGGCCTTCATGGATATGGAGGTGAAGGCTCGCATCCTGCTGAGGGAGCTTTATGACAGCGGCCTGGAGAGCCCACTGGCCGGCGCGGAGGATGGCCCCGCCAAGATGCTTCCTTTCATGATCCGCACTCTTGAAGATGTCTCCCTTGGTCTTGGCCCCACGGCTGAGGCCGAGGCGCGGGTCTTGTCTTCTGCGGCACTGACGCGGATCCTCACCCACATCTATCTTCGCGACCCCAGCGTCGACATGGACAACCTGCTGGAGCCGGTGAGCGGTGAGCACGCAGCTGCCGCTGCCGAGGCTGTGAAGGGTCGCGCGGAGGCTCTGTTGGGAAGTTCGGGCCTTGACACCAAGCCGGGCGGCGCTGCCGGCCCTGCTGCTTCACGAGGTGCGCCCACTCCGCGCTGCTCCACCGCCGACAAGTGACTCCGCTGCGGCTCCTGCCTCGCTTGTAATTCCTGCACATGTATCATGCCTCGGGGAGGCGTTTAAACTTGCGTTGGTACTGCGATAACAGTGTGGACTGTAATATTTGCTTTTGAATTCCTTGAAATTTGTGCTTCCTACTTGCTTATGTTCTACGCCGGCGGAGCCCGGCCCCGCGCATACCTCAGCGCCGTTAGCCCCGACCGGAAACCAGGACGGGACCAAGGGGTGAGGGGCTACGTGACAAGTTAGGCTCCCGAGTCGCGATGCTCAGAGTCCCCTTGGCGCCTGAACAACAAGTAGGGAGGTGAGGCGTGGCGGATCCACCGTTCTCGCCTCTGAGCCCGGCCCCGCGCATACCCCAACCGCCGTTAGCCTTTCGGAACTAAGGGGTGAGGGGCTACGTGACCAGTTAGGCTCCTGAGTCGCGATGCTCAGGAGTCCCCCTTGACGCTCAAACGGCATGCGTACCTTGGCTCCGCTCGGGGAGTGGCGTGCGACGAACCAGGCCCGAGGGGCCTGGCTGGGTGGCGTGCATCTGGGCGTGACCCAGGCGCAGCCCCCGTGCCCAGCCCCCTCGCGCGGCGCTCCCGAGAGGAGGCGTTGCGACGAGGCCAGACACTGAGCTCTGGGCTCCCTGAGGTTGACGCGACCCGGAGGCCACCTCGCTTGTTTATCACCAGCGAGCATAAGCGCTCCGCATGCGTGACGGGCATAGCCGCTCCTCGGTAGTGTCGTCGGCCACCAGCGGAGCATGGTGCTTCCATGGAGCGTGGGAGGGCTCCCCTCCGGGAGGAGCCCGGGCGATACAGCCCCACCCGACACGTGGCTGGCACGGTAGGGCTAGACGAGGTGTATCTGTTCACCCGTGAGCCAGTAGGGACTCATGAGGCCCTACCTCAAGGCGGGTTGCGCTGGCTCGGGCCTTATCTTGAGTGTGTTCTGCAAAATGGCTAGATGCCGATGCTCTCGTCTTTGGGTCCGGCTCTCGGGCTGGTCTCACCGTCGTTGGCAAGCCAGGTCGCGATGCCATGGACAAGACCAGAGGGTGAGGGCGGAGAGCCGTAGGAGCCCTGAGTCGCGATGCTCGTGCACCCCCTTTAACGCGCAAGCTGGATTAGATGACACAACTCTCGTCCTCGGGTCCGGCTCTCGGGCTGGTCTCTATCATCGCTGGCAAGCCAGGTCGCGATGCCATGGACAAGACCAGAGGGTGAGGGACGGAGAGCCGGTAGGAGCCCTGAGTCGCGATGCTCAGGCACCCCCCCTTTAACGCGCACGCTGGGTTGGAGGCAACAACTCTACGTCTTGGTCCCGGCTCGGGCTGGTCTCTACCGTCGCCGGCAAGCCGTGTCGCGATGCCATGGACAAGACCAGAGGGTGAGGGCCGGAGAGCTGGTAGGAGCCCTGAGTCGCGATGCTCAGGCACCCACCCTTTAACGCGCAAGCTGGATTGGATGACGAAACTCTACGTCCTCGGGTCTCGGCTCTCGGGCTGGTCTCTACCGTCGCCGGCAAGCCGGTCGCGATGCCATGGACAAGACCAGAGGGTGAGGGCGGAGAGCGGTAGGAGCCCTGAGTCGCGATGCTCAGGCACCCCCCTTTAATGTGCAAGATTTCGCCACCCAGGAGAAGGCACCAAATAATAAGCATGGTGGAGCATAATCCTAAGGAAAACGCATGAAGGATACATGCCGCTGGGACTGGCCCGAGCGGCTTGGGGATGATGCAGCCCGAGGGGCGCCCCGACAGGGTAAGCTAAGGACATGAAATAAAAGGGATACATGCAGCAAGGACGGACCCACGCGGCCTGGGAATAATGCGGCCCTGAAGGCGCTCCCAGCCGGAAATAAAACTTGAAGATGTCACCTGGTGATGTTGGGGACGAAGGGCTGTTGATGTAGCAGACTCGGTGGGCTGCGGGAGCCGATCCTCACGAGCCCCCAGGCTCAAGGGCCTCGGGAGGCTCCGGAGGCGCTGGCGGCCCCTCACGGGCCATCTCCATCTCCGCCAGGGCTGCGGCGTGCCTGACCTCTTGAGCCTCCAGGATGGTCCTCATGAGACGCTGGTGTGCGGCAGCCGCGTTTGGCAGGCCATAAGGCATGCGTACGTAGCTGCGGGGCGGGCCCTCGCAACGTCCCACTCGCGAGGGCCAGAGGCGCTCTTGAGATGTGGCTCGGTTGAGCCACAGTGCGTCGATCAGACGCTGAAGCCCACCATCCTCGCTGGATGGGGGCCACAGTGGGTGGCGGCTGCCCTCATGACCCTTGACTCTGAACTCTGAATGGCCTTGCTGATGAACTCTTGGGGGTTCTGTCCTCCTGGTCTTGCTCCTGCTTGCGGGAAACATGCTTCGAAACACGCCTCCGCGTGGTGCCCAAGCGCCTCCCTCGAGACCTTAGCGAGGTCGGTGGCCCTCAGGGAGAGCCCCGAGCCGCCGAGGAGGCGCCGGCGCGCTTTCTATGCGATGGAAGGAGGCTCCCCCTGGCCCGGCGCGGGCCCTGAGGGGCCTGTCTCTTGATGAGCCGGGCCGGTCGATGGCTTCTTCTTCTTGGGTGCTGCCTCGGGAGGCGTCCTGCTGCTGTGGTCTGGGTCTTCCAGCGATGCGGCCTGAAAAGCTCGCTCCAAGGAGCACACTGCATCTCTCTCTTCACAGGGCACCGTGATGACCCCGCCGCTTCCTGGCATCTTGAGGATGTTGTAGCCATGGTGGGTCACGGCCATGAACTTGGCCAACGCTGGGTACCCGAGGATGGCGTTGTATGGCAGGCGAATGTGGGCGACGTCGAAGTCGATGAGCTCGGTGTGGTAGTTATCGCGGGCCTCGAAGGTGACAGGAAGGCGGACCTGCCCGATCGGGACCGTGGAGCCGTCGGTGACTCCGGAGAAGGGCTTGGTTGGCTGAAGCTGGATGTAGGGCACTTGAAGATTGTTGAAGGTCTCCACGGACAGGACGTTGAGCCCTGTTCCACCGTCGATGAGGGTCTTGGTGACCAGCACGTTGCTGATGATTGGGGAGCAAAGCATTGGGAGAACTCCGGCTGTGGCTGCGCACTTGAGCTGATCCGCTGAGCTGAACATGATGGCGCACGCCGACCACCTGAGAGGGCGCGTGGACTCGAGCTTGGGGAGGACTGCATTCACTTCACGGCCGAACTGCTTGAAGATGCGGTGAGAGGCTGAGGCTTGGGCTCCGCCCAGGATGCAGGTGATCGCGCGCGCTTCCTGGAAGCCCCCAGCCCCCTCGTCCTGATGACGGTCTTTGATTCTCCTTGGTGGCGGCGGCAGCGGAGGGAGGCCTGCGTTCCCTTGCGGACGATCCTCACGAGGCTGATCCCTCCAGCCCCCCTCGCGAGGTGGGTCTTGCCAGCGGTCCTCGCGAGGTTGGTTGCGCCACCCTTGGCGCGGGCCGCTGTCTTCCTAGCGTCCTGGATTTCTTCCTCCTCCTCGGCCGTAGCCCCGGTCGCTGCACTCAAGGCATCTGTCGACCCTTCCTTCGCGCACGGCCCGGAGCTCTTGACATTCATTGGTGTTGTGGGTGTGGAGGTCGTGGTACACGCAGTACCGGCTGCCCTTGGAAGACTCGGGCTGATCCCTGCCCACTTGGTGTCTGGTTCGGCCGCGAGTACGGCAGCCCCCTTGCGCTTTACGTCCTTGGCCTTGGACTTCTTCTCTTTGGGATCCGCGGCAGGCAGCTTGAGGAGGGAGAGGCGCCCCTCCTCAGCCCTGGCGCACTTGGTCGCCAAGTTGAACAGCTCCAGGGAGGTGCACAGATCTTCATGCATCACCAGCTCCTCCTTCATCTTGACGTCGCGCACGCCGTCGGAGAAGGCAGAGATGATGGCCTCCTCCGTCACCCTGGGGATCTTGAGGCGCGCGTTGTTGAAGCGCTGGATGTACTTTTGCAGGGTTTCCCCTGGCTGCTGCTTGATTCTGCGCATGTCGCTCACGGCGGGTGGCCGGTCGCGAGTACCTTGGAAGTTGGCGATGAAGCGGGTGCGCATCTCGGCCCAGGAAGAGATCGTGCCTGGGGCCAGATTCAGGAGCCAGGTGCGGGCTCCGTCCTTGAGCGCCATGGGAAACCAGTTCGCCATGACCTTTTCATCTCTGTTGGCAGCCTCGATGCCCAGCTCGTAGAGCTGGAGGAACTCCGTAGGGTCTGCCGTGCCGTCGTAGCGTGGGGGCAGGTCCGGCTTGAACTTGGCGGGCCACGCGACGCCGCGCAGCTCGGTGGTGAAGGCGCGGCAGCCCGCCGTGGCCGCGGGGGGCCTCGGACGGCAGAGAGCTCGGTCTTGCAGGCCTCCCTGCGCCGCGGCTGGGGGCAGCGCAGGGTCTTGACGTGATGGAGCGGGGAGCGCTCGGGCAGCTTCTTGTGGGCGAGGAACTTCTTGACAGCTCTGCTCTTGCCGCGCCGGCGCTGGCGGAGCGGGCTCCGCCGAGGGCGCGCGCCTTGGGGCGGCGCCGTCTTGAGGAGGAGGCGGGAGGCGCCCGGAGTTCATCGCCAGCGTGGGCGGTGCGGTGCGAAAGCGAACAGACGACGCGGGTCGCCTCCTGCAGCGCGGACGAGCTCGGCGACGCGGTCGAGCCATTCTTCATAGACGTCGTCGACGGGGCGGTAGCGCATGAGCTCGTTGGCCGCGACGAGTGCAGCTCGGGCCTCCATGGCCGCGCGGGGCGCGCGCGACGAAGAACCAGCGAGGTGGCGGCGTGGCGGTGCGGTCGTCCCGCCTCATGGACGGGTGCTGGGACGACGCTTGCTGCTCGTTCCCCGAAGGGCCGGTGGCAGCGTTGACAGCCGGTGACGGGGAACGACGAGGACGTCTGCCGACGGGAGCCGTCTGGGCGACGTGGGAAGCGAGGGCGGCTCGGCGCTCGGCGCGAGCCCGACGAGCGTCAGACATGGTGGCGGCGGTCGGGGAAGAACAAGGCGACGAAAGGCAGATTCCTGCGCACCCCTACCTGGCGCGCCAAATGTCGGATCACGGGTTCCGGTAGACCCTTAAGGTTCGAACTCTGGGGTGCGCACGGAGATCCAACCCTCCACCATCTCGTTCCTCGCCGAATCGCAGGGACCTAAACTACTAACAAGAACAACACAAGAGACGCAAGATTTATACTAGTTCGGGCCACCGTTGTGGTGTAATACCCTACGGGGCTGATGAAGAATAGTACAGGGAAGAACAGCCTCGCGAGGGTCTGTTCTTGGTGGGTGTGATGAACTGCTAAGTGGTGCCCCGCCGCTCTAGCTTGAGGAACGGGTTTCTCTCTCTCTGGATTCCGAATGCTCGATCCGGTCGTCCTTCGTCTCTCGTCTCTCTCCCCACTCTCTGAGTGTGGCTACCCCTATTTATAGGCGAAGGCCCTGGGCCTCTTCCCAAATATTGAGTGGGAAGGGCGCCAACAATTGGCCATTTTGAAGGGGAACAGCGGGTACACTTATCCTGACTAAAGTTGGTCCTCGCCTGCCAAAGGCTCGTGATGACGCCTGCTTGGGCTCCACGATGACTGCATTCCAGCCGTTGGGGCTGGTCTTGGTCTTGTTGCACCAAGCAGATGCCTTTGCTTGATGCTCTTGCTGCGCTTGCCCTTTGCACCAAAGAGGAAAGGAGGGCGGCATGCTGGCTGGCGCCCGATCGGTGCCCTTGGTCGTCATGGCTTACGTCATGGGCACCTCGCGAGGTACCTGCCTTGAACTCTCCGCCTCCTCGTGAGCCAGCCTGACGAGGCCGTGCTCGAGAAGCTCTTGGTCGTCCGCCTCATGAGGCTTGGCCCCTCGTGAGGGTCTTGAGCTTGTCTTGATGAAGATGGGCCGTCCTGGGCATCCTTTGAGCCACGCCCTTGCAGCCAGCAGCGAGCAAGTCTGGGACCCCTGCCCGAACGCCGACAACAACATCTAATAACACCATCTACTCCTTCTTTATAAAGATGTGGGTCATCCCAAAAGTAATCTCTCAAATAAAAACTTTTTCTTTTGCTGGTATGTGAAGCTAGGTGGTATAAATTTAGCAACAATGTGATTAGCATAATCAGCATACCATGGGAGTACTACGAGAAGTACTTATAACATTTAATTGTTCATCAGGAAAGCTATCATCAATAGGTAGTGGGTCATCAAGAACATTTTCTAACCTAGACAAGTTGTCTGCAACAGGGTTCTCAGCTCCCTTTCTATCAACAATATGCAAATCAAATTCTTGTAGCAAGAGAACCCATCTAATAAGTCTAGGTTTAGCATCTTTCTTTTCCATCAGGTATTTAATAGCAGCATGATCAGTGTGAATAGTTACTTTAGAATCAACTATATAAGGTCTGAACTTATCACAAGCAAATACAGCTGCTAAGAATTCCTTTTCAGTAGTAGCATAATTCTTTGAGCATTGTCTAAAGTTTTACTAGCATAATGGATAACATTTAATTTCTTATCAACTGTTTGCCCTAGAACAGCACCTACAACATAATCACTAGCATCACACATAATTTCAAAGGGTAAATTCCAATCAGGTGGCTGAACAATAGGTGCAGAGATCAATGCTTTCTTAAGTATTTCAAATGCTTCTACACAATCATCATCAAAGACAAATGGTATATCTTTTTGTAATAAATTAGTCAGAGGCCGAGAAATTTTTGAGAAGTCCTTGATGAACCTCCTATAAAATCCGGCGTGACCAAGGAAACTTCTTATACCTTTGATGTCCTTGGGACATGGCATCATTTCAATAGCATCAACCTTGGCTTTGTCAACTTCAATACCTCTTTCAGAAACTTTATGCCCCAAGACAATACCTTCATTAACCATAAAGTGGCACTTTTCCCAATTCAAGACAAGATTAGTTTCTTCACATCTCTGCAAAACTCGATCAAGATTGCTCAAGCAATCATCAAAAGAAGATCCATAGACGAAAAAGTCGTCCATGAAAACCTCACAAATCTTTTCACAAAAGTCAGAGAATATAGCCATCATGCATCTTTGAAAGGTAGCAGGTGCATTACATAAAACAAAAGGCATACGTCTATAAGCAAAGGTACCAAAAGGGCATGTAAAAGTAGTCTTTGATTGATCCTTAGCCGACACAGGTATTTGAGAGAAACCAGAATAACCATCTAGAAAGCAATAGTGTGCATGTTTGCATAATATTTCTAGCATCTGATCGATAAAAGGTAAGGGGTAACGATCTTTCTTAGTAGCCTTATTTAATTTGCGGAAATCAATTACCATCCTATAACCTGTAATAATTCTTTGCGGAATCAATTCATCTTTATCATTAGGAACAACAGTAACACCTCCCTTCTTAGGGACACAATGAACATGACTTACCCACTTACTATCAGCAACGGGATAAATTATACCTGCCTCCAAAAGCTTTAGTATCTCTTTTCTTACCACTTCTTTCATCTTAGGATTAAGCAGTCGTTGATGATCACAGACTGGTTTGGCATCTTCTTCCAAATTTATTTTATGTTGACATAGAGTGGGACTAATGCCCTTAAGATCATCAAGAGTATATCCAATAGCAGCACGGTGCTTCTTCAGAGTTTTCAATAATATTTCTTCTTCATGCTCTGAAAGGTTAGAACTAATAATAACAGGATATATCTTCTTTTCATCAAGATAAGCATATTTAAGATTATCAGGCAACGGTTTAAGCTCAAACACGGGATCACCCTTGGGTGGAGGAGGATCCCCTAAGATTTCAACTGGCAAATTGTGTTTCAGAATAGGTTCCTGTTTAATGAATACTTCATCTATTTTCCTTCTTTCATTCATAAACATATCATTTTCATGGTCTAGCAAATATTGTTCTAAAGGATCACTAGGAGGTATGGCAATAGAAGCAAGACCAATAATTTCATCCTTACTAGGCAATTCTTCTTCATGATGTTGTTTACTGAATTTAGAGAAATTAAACTCATGGATCATATCATCCAAGCCAATAGTAACAACATTCTTTTCGCAGTCTATCTTAGCATTGACAGTATTCAAGAAGGGTCTACCAAATATAATGGGACAAAAGCTATCTTGTGGGGAACCAAGAACAAGGAAATCAGCAGGATATTTAGTTTTCCCACACAAGACTTCAACATCTCTAACTATTCCCATTGGTGAAATAGTATCTCTATTGGCAAGCTTAATTGTGACATCAATATCTTCTATCTCAGCGGGTGCAATGTCATGCATAATTTCTTTATACAAGTCATAAGGTATAACACTAGCACTAGCACCCATATCACATAAGCCATGATAACAATGATCTCCTATTTTAACAGAAATAACATGCACGCCTACCACAGGTCTATGTTTATCTTTAGCACAAGGTTTGGCAATTCTAGAGGTTTCACCGCAGAATTGAATAACATGCCCATCAATATTATCAGCCAAGAGATATTTAACAATAGCAATATTAGGTTCAAATTTAACTTTCTCAGGAGGTTTATAAGTTCTAATATTACTCTTATGAACCACAGTTGAAGCTTTAGCATGATCCTTTATTCTAACAGGGAAAGGTGGCTTCTCAACATAAGAAGTAGGAACAATACTCGAAGATTCCGCTTGGGTAGCGACCCGACCCGAATGGGTCAAGTCTCTGTGCTTAAGTGTCATCCCTGGATCGGTATGCTGACACACACAGTACTCGAAGATTTATAACAGAGGTAAATCACATGTATAAAGTAACGTAAATACTATTACCTCAATCCAGAATAGCGGAAGTAACAAGGTTGTGGATTCCCATCAACACCAACGGCAAAGTTGAGTGTAGAAATCGTAACCCTAATGTATCACTTACTGTCAGAAGATCACGCAACATGAGACGTTGCAGCCACAAAGGGTCGATTACATTGAATGTCTTGGCAAATTCACATATGAGAGCAATGCTGAAATATGGCTATCACTACATGCATATATGGCTGGTGGAAAAGCTCTATGGTTATAAGGGTTTTGCGAAAAGCCAATTTTTCCCTACTGCAAAGGAATAAATTTATTTAACTATCATGGTGGTTGTTAAACACTGAGAATGGTTGACAGCATTCTCAATCCCAATTAATCATCATCATTAAAACCCAACAATATTAATTTAAAGTAACATGATGAGATTCACAGGAAAATCCAAGTACTAGATACTCAAGATGTCCATAACCGGGGACACGGCTAATCATGATTAGTTTGTACACTCTGCAGAGGTTGCGCACTTTTCCCCACATGACTCGATCTCCTCCGTTGGTTTTCTCGCACTACATGGTGTTTGAGAAACGAACGACCGAGGCAGTCTTTCAGAAGCGCTAGCACCTTACGATGGGTAGACCGGTACACCTACTTTCCCTACATCGCTAGTCTACCACTTGTAAGAGTTCATGACGACTTAATCAGCTATGCTAGAGCCCATAATAGCATGTGGCTGCACACGGAAGTTTCTAGCATGAATAATCTTATGATCCCTTTGAGCCTAGGTGGCGGTCCATAAAAAAACAGGCAATCCTGGTCTACCCAGGTGCCTAGACAGGCAATCCTGGAATACCCAGGTGCCTCAATCCACCCAGATGTGTGTTTAAGTTGCCACCTTAAGTAAACTATTAATTAACAATCTCACATCTGTCATGAATACACTCACCCAATCCACGTCTACTAGCATAGCATGGCATAATAAGCAAACGTAGAAGTAACTCCCAAGGGTTTGATAGTAACAGGGCAATAGGTTCTACCTCAACTACTACTTCCCAACCCACAAATTAATGATATCCTAATCATGCAATGTTTGAGGATTGAGCTAATGCACAAAAACTGGGTATGAACAGAGTATGATCAAAGTGTGAACTTGCCTGCAATATTGATGAAGATGATTCACACTCATAACTCTTGATAGTTCTACTCGTCACACTCCGGTCAATCTATCGTAAGCAAGCAATAGTAACCACACATAAGCAATCACTCAAAAGATCAGAAATAACGAAGAAGACGATTCGGAAAACATCAAAACCAAGCAAATAACTCTTTCAACATAAAACAAATTTCTAACAGTACCAAAATTATATGAATTTGGCCTTATCAAAAAGTTTAGGTCAAGAGCTTCGATTTGCAAAAAGAATCAACTCAAACGGAGTTATAAAACTCAGGTTACGATCAAACGAAGTTCAAATTCAAATATGGTCTAATTCAAATTTTAAACTTTCGAAAACATGTTTGAGTTGGATTACTGGATAGAGGAGATCGTATCGAAGAAATGGGCGTTGGTTTCATAAAAAACGGAGCTCCGGTTCAAAAATTACGATCGAAGGAAGGTTTGAACTAGATTTGAAGTTGAATAAATTTGATTTGCTCAATCTCCAAAATCCACTTTTTATTGGAAAGTATATGCCACATGGAGTATTTTGCAAAAAGAATCGCTTAAATCGGAGTTATGGATAAAGAGTTAGAGGGTTTTGAAGTTCAGGGGTTGTTCTGGAAAATCCAGGGACTAATCTATGAAACTTATATCTGCAACTGGGTCCCTGGACACGTGGCAGTATTCTATTAGATGAGGACCATCCGCTGCGGAAACTAAACAATGAACGCTCGCTAAATAGCACATACCGGTTCAAAAAAAAACCTAATCCCAGCCCTAGATCTAGGATCGGACGGACGGGGCGGAGCGACGGCTTACCACGGTGGTGGGCGTCGACATCGCCGGAGAAGACGGCGGCGGCTCGGCGATGAACGGGGCGACGGCTCCGGGCGTCGGCGGCGGAGTAGTTGGGGAGGTGCGGCGTGACGAGGGGAAGACGGTGGCAGTGTCGGCGCTCGGCTGCGGAGCCGGAACGACGCGCGATGGCGGCGGCAGATCTTGTCGGACTCGCAACTCCGGCGAGGTCTTGCGCCGGCGGCGGCGATAGCTCGGGAAGGAGAGGAACGGGGCCCGGGGCCTCGGGTATTTAAAGGAGGGGCCAGGTCGGGCTTGGAGGAGGGGAAAGGGAGGCGGCGGTGGGAGGCCGGGCAGAGCACGGCGGCGGCGATGCGTGTGCGCTCGGGAGTCGGGGACGAAGGCGGTGGGCCTGGGCCTTGGCTCGCTTGGTGGGCCGCCCAAGTGGAGTGGAGAGAAAGTTTTTTAAAACATTTATTTCTACAGAAGAAGAAATAAACCTAAATAAACCAAAATATACTATAGGCATATAATATATCAAAATCTTCAGAAAAAGATTTTCTACGACTTGGACATTTTTATAATGCCAAATAAAATCCTCACAAATTTAGATAATTCAAAGAGTGCTACTGGTCTAAATAAAATCCAATAAAAATCATTTTAAAAATACCAAAATTAATTCAAATTTATTTCTCTCCAATTTTCTGATGTAGGGAATCATGTTACCCTATTTTCCTTATATTTTATTTTTGGAGAAAAATAATTTGAATAAAACTCAAATAACTCCAAATTGAAAATAAAAAGAACTTTGAATTTAATTCTTTGAAACTCCCAACTCATATTTCATATAATTTGAAGAAGTCATTTTATCTTCTCTCATGAAAATCATTGAGTTGCATGAAGTTTCAGAATTGGAAATATTTTCCAAATGAAATTCAAATATTTTCAACACCCCTTGTCATTTAAATAAATGGAAGAAGTCATGTCATCTTCTCTTCAGGGTTTTGTGGTGAAAAGAATTTGAATTCACGGAGATCACGAATGCAAAATGAAAGTTTGGGAAAGTCCTTTTATTCCCTCTCATTTAACTTTCAAAAAGTTTCGAATTTTACTCAATTTCACACAATCAATCAAACAATCAATCAAATCTATCTATTTATTATAACATTCCAAAATATAGAATTTTGGGATGTTACACTGCAATGATATTGTCAGATTTGCACACACGCCGCACTTCACAACATACTTATATTTCGAAGCGTATATTACCAGAGGGGGTCTCCTTGGTCTCCCCTGCCGCGGCTAGTGCGGCCTCAAGTTGGGCTTTGCACTCTTCCAGCTCCTGGGACAGTTGGGTATTCTTTTTTTGTAAGATCCTGCATAACAAATGATCCTTAAATCAGTTGTTCTAACTGTTTCAAGTCTCGGGGGCTACTGACATATATAACCATCAAATTTTCTCACATGTATGTCTTTCACATACTGCTCCGTGGCTCTGGCTAGACCATTTTGAGCGGCACAGAGGTACGCATCTCCCGAATTGAAGGCATCCAATGCCTCTTGGGAGAAACAAGCGTCACGAAGAACTGTCCGGCGACGCCTGTGATTCATGGCACTCTCCACCTCGGAATTGGTGGCGGATAGTCTGTCCGCATCCTTTGTCGGAGGAGCGTCCGGCGCACGCCTCATGTTCACCTCTGCTTCTGGACCTGGCTTTGGTGCCTGGCTGGTGGAGGCTCGATTGGCAATTTCTCCGGATATAGTCCGGCGAGCCCTCTTTTTCCTAAAAAGAAGAGAGCACGGGCGTTAATATGCATCATAAGAATAATACCTTGGAATAAGGCAGCGCGCCTTAGTGCTGCGCCGGTGCCTTGACCCGGACTGCGTGTCTATTTAGCCTACCCACCCTCGCGGTCCCTTGTTGGCTAGTCGCCGCAGGCTCGGCATTCCTCCTCAAGATCCTCCCCTGCGGAACACCATTGGTATACGGTGATAAAAAATAAGCACGGATGGATCATCTTCGGAGTATTAGGACTTCGGTCTCGATTACTTGTGAGGCGGGGAGCAGTCTAGGATAATCGGCTGTAATAGCCACCAAGGCATTGTCGATGCTCAATTGGTGAAATACCCCATCGACCAGCTCCACGGATATGTCCGGATCCTCTTGGGAGGCCGGATCGAGGGACCGTTCCGGATCCTCGGGTTGTGGAGGAGGGCTGTTTATATCCTTTATGGCCCGGCGCAATTCCTGCGTCGAAATCACAAGATAAGGTACTTGACTACGGGAATATGGAACGGATGGGCAAAAAGAAGTGTCCGCTTACCCATCTTGGAGGATTGTGCATAGAAAATCCGCCCTGTGGATTGACGCGGAGAAATTCCTCCTCTTCTCCCTTGTACAATGCGGACAAGATCTTCGTCAGAGCGGCAACCGATCCCGGCCCCTTACGGCCGCAACGGGTGGCATCATCCTCCCCGTTGAAATCCCACATGGGGTGGCCTCTATACTGAAGCGGCTGCACCCCCCGCATAATGCATGTGGCCATGACCCCAATCATGGTCAGTCCGGAATGAGCTAACAACCTTATCCGGCTCATCAGGTAAATGACGTCCTTGTCATTCTCCTTCTGAGGGCTCCGTGGACGCCAGCTTAGGCGCTTCTTCAAAGGAGCATTATTGAACTCAGGAGGCCGATCCGAACAGGTCGGCAGGGGACATCTTCTATATAAAACCATTCTGAAGGCCAGTCTTCGGACGCCTTCCTTGGGGTTCCGGATAGATATCCGGTCCGGCGATGCGCCATAGTTCGGCTCCGCCCACTTGATATATCAACCCCTCCTGAGAACGGGGCACAAGACAGAACAACTTCTTCCACAGCGCGAAATGAGCCTCGATGCCCAAAAACAGCTCGCAAAGGGCTACGAAGCCCGCAATATGCAATATGGAGGCAGGCGTAAGGTTATGCAACTGGAGGCCGTAGAACTCCAGGAGCCCCCGGAGAAATGGATGAATTGGAAATCCGAGCCCTCTTGTCAAATAAGGGACAAGGCATACCCGCTCTCCTTCGGAGGGATCGGGGACGCTCTCCGCTTGCTTTCCACCATTATAGGTGGCAAGCCCGGCTCGAACCGGGACCATGTAGGCTGGGGGGAGAAACCCCTTCGCTTGGAGCGTCACTAGCTCGCTGTGCGGGACGGAGCATCTCTCCCAATCTCCAGGCTGAGCGCTGGGAGGGCGAGAGGAGGAGTTGCGTCGACTGGCCATGATGGAATGGAACTCTGTCGGATGCGCTCCGATGAATGCTCGTGAAGGGAAGATGGTGTGATTCGGATCTAAATCCTCGTCTCCTTTATAGGCAGCTCATTTGCGTAGCTAGGGGGGTAAATGAAAAAACACCCTGGCTTTTCGCATTCGTTTGACACATGGAAGATGGCCATTATTGGGCGTGGAAGCCAAGGAGCGCAATATTCATGAGAAGCCGAAGACTATTCAACAGGTACACGAAATTTGGGGAAGAACCCACCTTGCAATGCCGAAGACAATCTGCGCGCCGGACTCATCGTCATTGAAGCCTGGTTCGGGGGCTACTGAGGGAGTCCCGGATTAGGGGGTGTCCGGATAACCGAACTATAACCTTTGGCCAGACTCCTGGACTATGAAGATACAAGATTGAAGACTTCGTCCCTTGTCCGGATGGGACTTTCCTTGGCGTGGAAGGCAAGCTTGGCGTCTGGATATGTAGATCTCCTCCCATTGTAACCGACTCTGTAACCCTAGCCCTCTCCGGTGTCTATATAAACCGGAGGGTTTTAGTCCGTAGGACGAACAACAATCATACCATAGGCTAGCTTCTAGGGTTTAGCCTCTCTGATCTCGTGGTAGATCTACTCTTGTACTACCCATATCATCAATATTATTCAAGCAGGAGTAGGGTTTTACCTCCATCGAGAGGGCCCGAACCTGGGTAAAAACATCGTTTCCCTTGTCTCCTGTTACCATCCGCCTAGACGCACAGTTCGGGACCCCCTACCCGAGATCCGCCGGTTTTGACACCGACACAGGGGCTATCTTGTTTTTTACTATTTGACCTTAGAGAATATAGTAGGTCCTAAGAGAATGTAGTAGGTCCTATGAGTTACAATATGTTTATTATGTGGTACAATGTGTTAGAGTTGATGATGAGGAGTAGTTGTGATTATGACTAGTGACCAACTTGCTATGTGATGTCTCATTGATGAAAACGATCATCATGAGAAGGTTTTATATGACAATGACGTATTATGATGATAAGTTGTTAATGCTATGATGATGATTTTTATTATATTATTGGGTGAAAGAACCGCAGATTAGTTTGAAGTGTATGTCCATCCACTTGAAACTAGTCCACGGTTCTTTCACCCTGTGATGTAATAACTTATTATGATGTAAAAACAATCTCTAAATTGCTGCTGTATGAAAACTTGTATAAAGGTGTATGAATACAACATGAAATAAAAGTGAAATACGAAATAATAGTAGTAGCGCGGGCTGAGAGAAGCGCTACTAGTAATTACCAGTAGCGGTCTTTAGTGAAAGCGCTACTACCAAGTCGATATAGCAGTAGCGTGGGTTGACAGACGCTACTGCTAACCTTTAGCTGTAGCGCCTTACTAGTAGCGTCGTACCCAGCACTACTGATAGACATTATTCCCACGCTACTGCTAGGGTTTTCCCTAGTAGTGTGTCTTCCTTGTCCAACATCAACTCTTTAGCATGTCGTATTTTAATGAGTGCTCACAATCATAAAAGATGTCCAAGATAGTATATTTATATGCGAAAACCTCTCTTTCTTTATTACTTCCTATTAATTGCAACGATGACCAAAACTATGTTTGTCAACGCTCAACAACTTTTATTGATCATACTCTTTATATGTGAAGTCATTACTCTCCATAAGATCAATATGATCTCTTTATTTCTTTTTATTCTTTCTTTTATTCCCTTAAGATCATAGTAAGATAATCAAGCCCTTGACTCAACACTAAACTTTATTATATATAGCTCACGGACTTGATTACATAGAAGGATCATAAAGCAAAGCTCAAAACTAGATCATACTAAAACTTTATTCTACTAGATCAAGATATTACTAAAAGGATCGAACTAAGAAAAACAGTAAAGATAGGAGTGTGATGATGATACGATACTGGGGCACCTCCCCCAAGCTTGGCAGTTGCCAAGGGGAGTGCCCATACCCATGTGATCATATCTCTTTCTTCGGAGGTGGTGAGGTGATATTCTTGGCGATGATGCCCCTCAGGATACGATTCTCCTCCTCGAGCTTATTGACTTGCTGCTTGAGGTCCATTATTTCCTTACGGAGCTTGCCCGTGATGGCTAAGGCTCCTTTCACCCAAGGGTGTTGCATAGCTGCGGGAGAACAAGTAACAGTCTTTTTCATATTTTCATAAGAAAGAAATTTTGACATTGGAAGGGATGACCGAGTTTGGAATAGCTGAGCTCTGTAGTTCCCCCATCGTGAGTCTGGCTCGGAAATAAGAAGTAACTTCTTGATCCTCTTCCATGGCATCTATAATTTTTAAGTTGGCCTCCATCTCTTCCTTCGTTGATGGCCCAAAGTGATAGGCATCGCTGTTTGCTCCTGGACCTGGTGTCGGATGAGACACCCGACTCTCCCAGACTGACTCTTGAGAAGACATCTTGCTCTAAATCCGCTGCAGAAATAGCTCGAAACAAAAACAGAGGATATTTGCGTGATACGAGGGTCAAAACCTTCGGGAGATTATATAATGAATTTTTACCGACCAAAAGAAGTATCGTGCAAGAAAACAGAGTCCGGAGGGCATACGCGGTGCCCACCAGGCAGGGGGCGCGCCCAGGGGGGTAGGGCGCACCCTCCACCCTCGTGGATGCCTCGTGTCCTTCCCGGAATACTTCTTATTTTCCTATTTTCTTAAATATTCCAAAACGGAGAAAAATTATCATTAGAATTATTTTGGAGTCGGTTTACTTACCGTACCACATACCTATTCCTTTTCGGAGTCTGAAACATTCTGGAAGGTGTCCCTTATGTATTCCTCCGGGGTTACGGTTTCAATAACATTAATTTCAACATTTATAGGATTACCTGAGATGTAATGTTTGATTCTTTGACCGTTCACCACCGTTGGATTTGTGCCTTCGAAGTTGTTTATTTTTATGGCACCGGAACGATAGACCTCCTCGATAACGTAAGGGCCTTCCCATTTAGAGAGAAGTTATCCTGCAAAAAAATCTTAAACGAGAGTTGAATAGCAACGCATAATCACCTACATTAAACTCACGAACTTTTATCCTTTTGTCATGCCATCTTTTAACTTTTTCTTTACACAGTTTGGCATTCTCATAGGCCTGGGTTCTCCATTCAGCAAGTGAGCTAATGTCAAATAGCCTCTTCTCACCGGCAAGTTTGAAATCATAATTGAGCTATTTAATGGCCGAATATGCCTTATGTTCTAGTTCAATAGGTAAGTGATATGCTTTTCCATAAACCATTTTATATGGAGACATGCCCATAGGATTTTTATATGCAGTTCTATAGGCCCATAATGCATCATCAAGTTTCTTGGACCAATTCTTTCTTGATCTATTAACAGTCTTTTGCAAAATTAATTTGAGCTCTCTATTACTCAATTCTACTTGACCACTAGACCGTGGGTGATATGGAGATGCAACTCTATGATTAACATCATACTTAGCAAGCATTTTACGAAAGGCACCATGAATAAAATGTGAACCACCATCAGTCATTAAATATCTAGGGACTCCAAACCTCGGAAAAATAACTTCTTTAAGCATCTTAATAGAGGTGTTATGATCAGCACTACTAGTTGGAATATCTTCTACCCACTTAGTAATGTAATAAACAACAACTAAAATATGTGTATACCTGTTAGAGGAAGGAAACGGTCCCATATAATCAAAGCCCCAAACATCAAATGGTTCAATAACAAGTTAATAGTTCATAGGCATTTCTTGACGTCTACTAATATTACCAATTCTTTGAAATTCATCACAAGACAAGACAAACTTACGGGCATCCTTGAAGAGAGCAGGCCAATAAAAACCGGATTGCAATACCTTATGTGCAGTTCTATCTCCAGCGTGATGTCCTCCGTAAGCCTCGGAGTGACACTTTTGTAGGATCTGTTCCTGTTCATGCTCAAGTACACAACGTCTAATAACACCATCTACTCCTTCTTTATAAAGGTGTGGGTCATCCCAGAAGTAATGTCTTAAACATAGAAAAACTTTTTCTTTTTCTGGTACATGAAACTAGGTAGTATAAATTTAGCAACAATGTAATTAGCATAATGAGCATACCTTGGAGCAGTATGAGAAGCATTTATGACAGCTAATTGTTCATCAGGAAAGCTATCATCAATAGGCAGTGGGTCATCAAGAACATTCTCTAACCTACACAAGTTGCCTGCAACGGGGTTCTCAGCTCCCTTTCTATCAATAATATGCAAATCAAATTCTTGTAGCAAGAGAACCCATCTAATAAGTCTAGGTTTAGCATCTTTCTTTTCCATAAGGTATTTAATAGCAGCATGATCTGTGTGAACAGTACTTTAGAATCAACAATATAAGGTCTAAACTTATCACAAGCAAATACAACTGCTAAAAATTCTTTTTCAGTAGTAGCATAATTTCTTTGGGCACTGTCTAGAGTTTTACTAGCATATTGGATAACATTTTATTTGTTATCTACTCTTAGTCCTAGAACAACACCTACAGCATAATCACTAGCATCACACATAATTTCATAGGGTAGATTCCAATCAGGTGGCTGAACAATAGGTGCAGAAATCAAGGCTTTCTTAAGTATTTCAAATGCTTCTACATAATCATCATCAAAGACAAAAGGAATATCTTTTTGTAAGAGATTAGTCAGAGGCCTAGAGATGGCATGACCAAGGAAACTTCTTATAGCTTTAATGTCCTTGGGACACGACATCTTTTCAATAGCACCAACTTTAGCTTTATCAACTTCAATACCTCTTTCAGAAATTTTATGCCCCAAGACAATACCTTCATTAACCATAAAGTGGCACTTCTCCCAATTCAAGACAAGATTAGTTTCTTCACATCTCTACAAAACTCGATCAAGGTTGCTCAAGCAATCATCAAAAGAAGTTCCGTATACGGAGAAATCATCCATGAAAACCTCAACAATCTTTTCACAAAAATCAGAGAATATAGCCATCATGCATCTTTGAAAGGTAGTAGGTGCGTTACATAAACCAAAAGGCATACGTCTATAAGCAAAGGTACCGAAAGGGCAAGTAAAAGTGGTCTTTTCTTGGTCCTCTGTTGACATAGGAATTTGAGAGAAACCAGAATAACCATCTAGAAAGCAAAAATGTGTATGTTTGGATAATCTTTCTAGCATTTGATCAATAAAAGGTAAAGGGTGATGATCCTTTTTAGTAGCTTTATTAGTTTACGGAAATCAATTACCATTCTATAACCTGTAACAATTCTTTGTGGGACCAATTCATCTTTATCCTTAGGAACAACAGTGATACCTCCCTTCTTAGGGACACAATGGACAGGACTTACCCACTGACTATCAGCAACGGGATAAATTATATTTGCCTCCAGAAGCTTTAGCATTTCTTTTCTTACCACTTCTTTCATCTTAGGATTTAACTGTCGTTTGTGATCAACAACCAGTTTAGCGTCTTTCTCCAATTTTATTTTGTGCTGACATAGAGTCCCTTAAGATCATCAAGGGTATATCAATAGCAGCACGATGCTTCTTCAGAGTTTTCAATAATTTATTTTCTTCATGTTCTGAAAGGTTAGCACTAATAATAACATGATATATCTTCTAGGATTTAAGAGTATCAGGTAATGGTTTAAGCTCAAACACGGGATCACCCTTGGGTGGAGGAGGATCCCCTAGGATTTCAACAGGCAAGTTGTGTTTCAAAATAGGTCCCTGTTTAAAGAATACTTCATCTAGTTCCCTTCTTTCATTCATAAATATAATGTTTTCATGGTCGAGCAAATATTGTTCTAAAGGATCATTAGGAGACATGGCAATAGAAGCAAGACCAATAATTTCATCTTTACTAGGCAGTTCTTTATCATGGGGTTGTCTACGAAATTTAGCAAAATTAAACTCATGAGAGATATCCCCTAAACCAATAGTAAGAACATCCTTTTTGCAGTCTATCCTAGCATTAACAGTATTCAAGAAGGGTCTACCAAATATAATGGGACAAAAGTTATCTTGTGGGGAACCAAGAACAAGAAAATCAGCAGGATATTTAACTTTCCCACACAAGACTTCAACATCTCTAACAATCCCAACTGGTGAAATAGTGTCTCTATTGGCAAGCTTAATTGTAACATCAATTTCTTCTATCTCAACACGTGCAATATCATGCATAATTTCTTTGTATAAGGAATGAGGTATTGCACTTGCACTAGCACCCATATCACATAAGACGTGATAACAATGATCTCCTATTTTAACAGAAATAACATATACGCCTACAACTGTGTTTATTTTTAGTATTAGGTCTAGCAATTGTAGCAGCTTGATCACAGAAGTAAATAACATGCCCATCAATATTATCAGCCAAGAGATCTTTAATCATAGCAATACTAGGTTCAACTTTAATTTTCTCAGGGGGTGTAGGTGTTCTAGTATTACTCTTACGAACCACAGTTGAAGCTTTAGCACGATCCTTTATTCTAATAGGGAAAGGTGGTTTCTCAATATAAGCAGTAGGAACAACAGGATCAATATTATAAGTGATAGTCTTTTCTTCAACTTTAATAGGTGCAACTAATTTACTTCAATGGGAGGATTACATTTAAACCACTTCTCCCTAGGGAGATCAACATGAGTAGCAAAGGATTCACAGAAAGAAGCTACTATCTCAGAGTCAAGTCAATATTTTGTGCTAAATTCACGGAAAACATCGGTATCCATAAAAGGTTTAACACAATCAAACTTGGGTGTTATACCTGACTCCTTACCTTCATCGAGATCCCAATCTTCAGAGTTGCATTTAATTGTTTCTAATAAATCCCATTTGAATTCAATAGTCTTCATCATAAAAGATCCAGTACAAGAAGTATCGAGCATGGAGCGATTATTGAGAGAAAGTCGAGCATAAAATTTTTGAATAATAATTTCTGTTGAGAGCTCATGATTGGGGCATGAATATAACATTGATTTAAGCCTCCCCAAGCTTGAGCGATTCTTTCTCCTTCATGAGGCCAAAATTATATATATATATATATATATATATATATATATATATATATATATATATATATATATATAAAATTGCGGTCACGATGAACAAGATGCATAGGATAAAACTTCTGATGAAATTCCAATTTCAATCGGTTGTAGTTCCATGATCCCATATCATCACATAGCCTAAACCATGTCATTGCCTTTCCCTTCAAAGATAAAGGGAAGACCTTCTTTTTGATAACATCCTCGGGCATACCTGCAAGTTTAAATAATCCACAAACTTCATCCACATAGATTAGGTGCAAATCGGAATGTAATGTTCCATCACCTGTGAAAGGATTAGCTAGCAGTTTCTCTATCATACCCGAAGGAATTTCAAAGTAAACATTTTCAGTAGGTTCCGTAGGTTGAGGAGCAACTCTTTGCTCTACTGGTCGGGGTGAAGATACCCCGAACAAGCCCCTCAAAGGATTATGTTCCATAGTAACAAGTGACAGTAAATTTCAGCACACTATACAAATTTTTCCTTACCAAATTCCACCTACCAAAGGCGCTTCACTCCCCGGCAACAGCGCCAGAAAAGAGTCTTGATGACCCACAAGTATAGGGGATATATCGTAGTCCTTTTGATAAGTAAGAGTGTCGAACCCAACGAGGAGAAGGAGGAAATGATAAGCGGTTTTCAGTAAGGTATTCTCTGCAAGCACTGGAATTATCCGTAACAGATAGTTTTGTGATAAGGTAATTTGTAACGGGTAACAAGTAATGAAAGTAAATAAGGTGCAGCAAGATGGCCCAATCCTTTTTGTAGCAAGGGACAAGCCTGGACAAACTCTTATATAGAGAAAAGTGCTCCCGAGGACACATGGGAATTATCGTCAAGCTAGTTTTCATCACGCTCATATGATTCGCGTTCGTCACTTTGATAATTTGGTATGTGGGTGGACCGGTGCTTGGGTACTGCCCTTTCTTGGATAAGCATCCCACTTATGATTAACCCCTATTGCAAGCATCCGCAACTAAAAAAGAAGTATTAAGGTAAACCTAACCATAACATGAAACATATGGATCCAAATCAGCCCCTTAAGAAGCAACTCATAAACTAGGGTTTAAGCTTCTGTCCCTCTAGCAAACCATCATCTACTTATTACTTCCCAATGCCTTACTCTAGGCCCAAACAATGGTGAAGTGTCATGTAGTCGATGTTCACATAACATCACTAGAGGAAAGACAACATACATCTCATCAAAGTATCGAACGAATACCAAATTCACATGACTACTTATAGCAAGACTTCTCCCATGTCCTTAGGAACAAACATAATTACTCACAAATCATATTCATGTTCATAATCAGAGGGGTATTAATATGCATAAAGGATCTGAACATATGATCTTCCACCAAATAAACCAACTAGCATCAACTACAAGGAGTAATCAACACTACTAGCAACCCACAGGTACCAATCTGAGGTTTTGGGACAAAGATTGGATACAAGAGATGAACTAGGGTTTTAGGAGAGATGGTGCTGGTGAAGATGTTGAAGGAGATTGACCCCCACCCGATGGGAGGATCGTTGGTGATGACGATGGCGATGATTTCCCCCTCCCGGAGGGATGTTTCCCTGGCAGAACAGCTCCGCCGGAGCCCTAGATTGGTTCGGCCAAGGTTCCGCCTCGTGGCGGCCATGTTTCTGCCCGAAAGCTTGCTTATGATTTTTTCCAGGATAAAAGACCTCATATAGCAGAAGATGGGCAGCGGAGGCCTGCCAGGGGGCCCACGAGGCAGGGGGCGCGCCCAGGGCGGTAGGGCGCGCCCCCACCCTCGTGGCCAGGGTGTGGGCCCCCTATGGTTGATTCTTTCTCCAGTAGTATTTATATATTCCAAAACGTGCCTCCGTGAAGTTTCATGACTTTTGGAGCTGCACAGAATAGGTCTCTAATATTTGCTCCTTTTCCAGCCCAGAATTCCAGCTGCCGGCATTCTCCCTCTTCATGTAAACCTTGTAAAATAAGAGTGAAAAGGCATAAGTATTGTGACATAATGTGTAATAACAACCCATAATGCAATAAATATCGATACAAAAGCATGATGCAAAATGGACGTATCATACCACAGATCTGAAGGCAAGATCTTGATTGCTAAGAATGGATCCTTTCCACAGAAGGAGTTTCTCTGGAAAGAAGTGAGTGGGAGAAAAATAGAACTTGATGAGGTAATTATACCTTCTCTCGAATTGGAAAGTAGCATATCAGAGAAAACTGTTCTATGATGCCTACACCAACTAGAGAAGAAGCTAATGATGATGATCATAAAACTTCAGATCAAGTTACTACTGAATTTCGTAGGTCAACCAGAACACGTTCCGCACCAGAGTGGTACGGTAATCCTGTCCTGGAATTCATGTTACTAGACCAAGGTAAACCTACGAACAATCTGGATACATATGGAAAGTGGGAGCAATTAGCTAGAGCAGAGCATTGTAGACATAAAAATTTGCAAAGTACATACGGATCTGAATATGGCAGAGCCGCTGACTAAACCTCTCTCACAAGCAAAACATGATCATACCTTACTACTCTTTCGGTGTTAATCGCATGGTGATGTGAACTAGACTATTTACTCTAGTAAACCCTTTGGGTGTTGGTCACATGGCGATGTGAACTTTGGGTGTTAATCACATGATGATGTGAACCATTGGTGTTAATCACATGGCGATGTGAACTAGATTATTGACTCTAGTGCAAGTGGGAGACTGAAGGGAATATGCCCTAGAGGCAATAATAAAATTATTATTTTATATTACCTTATTCATGATAAAGGTTTATTATTCATGCTAGAACTGTATTGATCGGAAACCTAAATACATGTGTGAATGTATAAACAAACATCGTGTCCCTAGTGAGCCTTTACTTGACTAGCTCGTTGATCAAAGATGGTTAAGGTTTCCTAACTATGGACATGAGTTTTCATTTGATAACGGGATCACATCATTAGGAGAATGATGTGGTGGAAAAGACCCATCTGTTAGCTTAGCATTATGATCGTTCAGTTCTATTGCTATTGCTTTCTTCATGTCAAATACATATTCCTTCGACTATGTGATTATGCAACTCCCGGATACCGGAGGAATGCCTTGTGTGCTACCAAACGTCACAACGTAACTGGGTGATTATAAAAATGCTCTACAGGTATCTCCGAAGGTGTTTGTTGAGTTGGCATAGATCAAGATTAGATTTGTTACTCTGAGTATCGGAGAGGTATCTTTGGGCCCTCTCGGTAATACACATCATAAGAAGCCTCCCCCCTTGATTTTTTACAGAGGCAACATAGAACTATATGAGTATCGTGCTAAATTTTGGAATTATTCCTGGTTCGTTTGGACTTTCTTATACATTAGTTGAATTTCTGGTCATTTAATGTGCATAATTCAAATTTGAACTACAAGCACATGCTCCAGTGCACCGAAGTTGGTTGAAAAATCACATATGTGTCCTTGGGTGAATTTCTAGGTCCCATGCAAAAAATGGGAATGAAATTCAAACATCTGGGCGTCGTGGCTCGGCCGGAAAGATTGAGAAACTTGGTTTTTAATTCATGTAAATCCAAACACGGCAGAAAATCATGAAACTTGGCATGGTGTCATGACATGGTACCAACATGCTGTGGTAATTTTTTTGGCTGAATTGGGACAAGCTTTGGTACAAGCTTCTTGCAAGCCGGAGCTTCTCTCAAGAAGGCTCGTGGTACCAAGAGGGAACATGTCACCTCCATGTGTGAAACGACATACGTATACTACCTTCTCCTGCCTTAAATTTTTTACACAAGCAGATTAGACCAAATAGAAGTATCGTGCTCGATTTTGGAATTATTCCGGGTTCGTTTGGCCTTTTGTATACATGAATTGAATTTCTGGGAATTTAATGTGCGTAATTCAAATTTGAACTACAAGCACATGCTCGAGTGCACTAAATTTGGTTGAAAGAATCACATGTGTGTCCTTGGGTGAATTTCTAGGTCCCATGTAAGAAATGGGAATGAAATTCAAACATCTGGGCGTCGTTGCTCATCCGGAAAAATTGAGAAACTTGATTTTTTAATTCCTGTAAATCCAAAACACGCCTGAAAATCATGAAACTTGGCATGGTGTCATGACATGGCACCAACATGCTGTGGTAAATTTTTTGACCGAATTGGGACAAGCTTTGGTATAAGCTTCTTGCAAATCGGAGTTTCTCTCAAAATGGCTCGTGGTTCCAAGAGGGAACGTGTCACCTCCGTGTGCGAAACGACATACATTGCCTTCTCCCACCTTAATTTTTTTACACAGGTATATTAGACCGAATAGAAGTATCGTGCTAAATTTTGGAATTATTCCGGGTTCGTTTAGCCTTTTTTATAAATTAATTGAATTTCTGGTCATTTAATGTGTATAATTCAAATTTCAACTACAAGCACATGCTTCAGTGCACCAAAGTTAGTTGAAAAAATCACATATGTGTCCTTGGGTGAATTTCTAGGTCCCATGCAAGAAATGGGAATGAAATTCAAACATCTGGGCGTCGTTGCTCGGCTGGAAAGATTGAGAAACTTGGTTTTTTAATTCTTGTAAATCCAAAACACGCCTGAAAATCATGAAACTTGGCATGGTGTCATGACATGGCACCAACATGCTGTGGTAAATTTTTTGGCCAAATTGAGACAAGCTTTGGTATAATCTTCTTGCAAACCAGAGCTTCTCTCAAGAAGGCTTATGGTTCTAAGAGGGAACGGGTCACCTGCGTGTGTGAACGACATACACTGTCTTCTTCCGCATTAATTTTTTTACACAGGTAGATTAGACCGAATAGAAGTATCTGCTAAATTTTGGAATTATTCCGGGTTCGTTTGACCTTTTTTATACATTAATTGAATTTCTGGGCATTTAATGTGCATAATTCAAATTTGAACTACAAGCACATGCTCCAGTGCACCAAAGTTGGTTGAAAAATCACATGTGTTTCCTTGGGTGAATTTTTAGGTCACATGCAAGAAATGGGAATGAAATTCAAACATCCGGGCGTCATGGCTCGGCTGGAAATATTGAGAAACTTGGTTTTTTAATTCCTGTAAATCCAAAACACGCCTGAAAATCATGAAACTTGGCATGGTGTCATGACATGGCACCAACATGTTTTGGTAATTTTTCTGTCCGATTTTGCGAAGGTGCACACATTAACAATCAACAACGTCATTTTGGAACAAGTGTTGTCACGTTACAAATCGGAAACACAAGTATTATTGAAACCGTGGGCGTTCTACTTACCAACTACCACTACAAAAAAAGACACATCCGTGACATTTTGGGCCGAACGAAATTTTTTCTGTCATACATATGACACTTCTATGACGATAATTGTGACAAAACCCGGTATCATCATAGATGTGGTGGGCTCCTACTTCTATGACAAAAAATCATGACAGAAAATGGGCTTTTCGTCCTGGGCGGGCCGGAGACGGAGCTGCATGACATTCTTTGGGCCATCCATGACGGAAAAAACCGTGGTAGAAGCGAGGGGGAGGAAAATTTTAGGGAGTTGCCGGTTACGGTGGGAGGTCGGGGGTCGAGCGATGCGTGTTTCTCTCGTACACGTACGCGCGTGTGTGCGAGGCGTTGGCTCTAACTGAACTCGAGCGAGGCGTTGGGATCTAAATGAATCCGATCGATTGCACTGCGCAGCTACGCTACATCGAACCCGAGCGATCGATCGATGGTGTTAATCAACCCGATGGAGCGATTACTTTGCTGCTGCTGCTAATCAAGCCGATCGATTGGATGATCGATGAGTGTTGCGGGGGGTTTGGATGAGCGATGGCGGTGGCGTTGCCTCTGGATGAACAGGACCCGTGGTGTGGAGGGATGGATGAGCATGAGCGGTGGTGGGGTGGCCGTGGAGGGTGGTTGAACAGACCCGTGGTGTGGAGGGCTGGATGAACAGAGACGGTGGAGGGGTGCCCGTGGAGGGTGTTTGAACAAGAGCGGTGGAGTAAGCGTGGTGGAGGCTGGATGAACAGGAGCCCGTGGAGGCCGGAGGAGGTCGACGGTAGCCCGTGGAGGCTGGAGGAGGTTGACGGTGGAGATGAACAGATCGGTGGAGTCCGTTTTGCGCACGCCACACCCTCCCGATGAACAGGACCCCGTTTGACCGTAGTGCTCCAACACAGGTCCGTTTCATCCGTTTTGCGGTACGCCACACCTCTCCCGATCAACAGGACCCCCGTTTCGACCGTAGGAGGTCCGTTTCCTCCGTTTTGCGGTACGCCATACCCCTCCCGATCAACAGGACCCCGTTACGAACGTGGACGGTCGAACACAAGGCTGTTTCCTCCGTTCTGCGGTACGCCAGGCCTCGTTTCCATCGCCTGTTCCGTCCAATCCCTCCCGATGAACACGACCACGTATTCCGTTCCGACCCAGCCGGTTGGCTCCCACGCGTTTCGTTGCCTCCCGATGAACACGACGCATTCCGTTGCCTCCCCATGAACACGACGCATTCCGTTGCCTCCCCATGAACATGACGACGACGCTGTTTCTCAGTTCCGACCCAGCCATGTACGTATGCGCGAGTAGGCGTTCTAGATCCTGCCCGTATGTAGGTACGTGGACGTATTTTCTTTCTTGCACCCTCGCCGATGTACGTACGTGTACATGCTACGTGCGCGCCTCTACTACGACACGTGCGCGCCTCTACAACGACCAGTATGTACGTACACGTTCGCAACCAGAATGACAACGCTACATACGCTTCGACCAGGTGGGTCCCGACTGTCAGGCACTTCCTTGCCTGCGAAGATGTAGCTGGTGGGTCCAGCAGTCAGGGGGGCAAATCGTTTTGGGTTTTTTTTGCTCGGACGCACTTCCTTGCGTGCGAAGGTGTAGCTGGTGGGTCCCAGCAGTCAGGGGGAAACGTTTTTATCACGAAATACGGTGGCCCGTCCGGTGGGTCCCCGCTGTCAGGTGGAGGAATAATTATTTTCTGCGTAATAAGGAGGCACTTCCTTGCTGTGGTCGTGGACCCAGCTGTCAGCCTCTCCACATACAGTCCACATCCGATGGAAGTCGTTCCTTGACCACGTTGACCACGCCGCACCGAGAGCACCAGGGCGGTGGACGACGGCGAGGCCTAGGAAGGGGACGACGGGGAGCCGGGGAAGACGCGGTAGTGGAAGCCCGCGCCGAGAGGAGTACGAGGGTTCATTGGTTTGGCTGCGGTGTGAGGCTGCCGTCGCCGCAGGGCCTGTCCAACGGTGGGAATAGTAGGGGGCGGTGAGGCCTCCGCGGCAGCACATCCGGCCACGGGAGGCACGAGCATGCGGCACGACCGGCGCTGCTTTGGGCGGCTGGAGCAAGAAGACCAGAGGTTGAAGAAGCACTACGGCCGTTGGATGGACATCGTACGGTCACTGGAGCTAGAATCATTTATATTAACTAAGTTGACAAAGTCCTTCGTCCCCGTCAACTTAGTAGGCCCACAAGTCAGCCTCCCACCAAGGTGGGTCCCAGCTAGCAGGGGGTATTCATTTTTTTGTGCGTAATAAGGAGGCACTTCCGGTGGGTCCGAGCTGACAGCAGGGGGAACGTTTTTTTTCGCAAAATACGGTGGCACGTCGGGTGGGTCCGAGCAGTCAGGGGCATACCTTTTTTTGCGAAATACTGGTGGCCCGTCCGGTGGGTCCCTGCTGTCAGGTGGAGGAATAATTATTTTCCGCATAATAAGGAGGCACTTCCTTGCGGCTGCCGTGGACCCAGCTGTCAGCCTCTCCACGTACAGTATTCTTCCGATGGAATTCGGTCGCTGACCACATTGACCACGCCACGCCGAGAGCACCACGGCGGTGGACGACGACGAGGCCTAGGAAGGGGACGACGCGGAGCCGGAGAAGACGCAGCAGTGGATGCCCACGCGGAGAGGAGTACGAGGGTTCACTGGTTCGGCTGCGTTGCCGTCGCCGGAGAATAACAGGGGGTGTGGGTGAGTGGAGTGGAGGGATGGCCTAGCCAGCGGTGGGAGTAGTATGGGGGCGATGAAGCCTCCGTGGCAGCACAGCCGACCACAAGAGGCAGGAGCAGGCGGCACGACCGGCGCTGCTTTGGACGGCTGGAGCAAGAAGACTAGAGGTTGAAGAAGCACTACAGCCGTTGGATGGACATCATACGGTCAGTCGAGCTAGAATCGTGCATATTTACTAAGTTGACAAAGCCCTTCGTCCCCATCAACTTAGTAGGCCCACTATACTGGGTCCCAGCTAGCAGGGGAGTATTCTTTTTTTTGGGCGTAATAAGGAGGCACTCCCTTGCATGCGAAGATATAGCTGGTGGGTCTGAGCTGCCAGCGGCGGTAACATTTTTTTGCAAAATACAGAGGCCCTTTCGGTGGGTCCCAGATGTCAGGTGGATGAATCATTATTTTGCGCGTAATAAGGAGGCATTTCCTTGCGTGTGGTCGTGGACCCAGCTGTCAGCCTCTCCACGTATAGTCCACTTCCGATGGATGTCGTTCATTGACCATGTTGACCAGGCCGTGCCGATAGCACAAGGGCAGTGGATGACGGTGAGGCCTAGGAAGGGAACGACACGGAGCCAGGGAATACTCGGTAGTTGTTTCCCACGCGGAGGAGTACAAGGGTTTACTGGTTCGTCTACCGTCGCCGGAGAATAACAGGATGTGTGGGTGAGTAGAGGGATGGCTAGGCCAGCGATGGGAGTACGGTGGGCGGTGAGGCTCTGGCGGCAGCACAACCGCCATGGAGGAGGGAGAGCAGTCCATGGCGCTTGTTTTAGCGGCTGGAGCAGAAGAGCAGAGATTGAAGAAGCACGACGGCCGTTGGATGGACATCCAACAGTATACAGGCCATCTGTGGAAAGCCTCAAATATGTGGAAAACAGCATACAACCCATTTGCCATTATTTCAAATAGTTTACAGCCCATTTGCTAATTTTTACGGGTTTTTTTGGAGCCCATATTCTTTTTGTTAGCATTACAACCCATATTATGGCCACGGTTAAAAAATTATACGAAATTTTGCATATGTCGGTGCGGTCTGAACTATTTTTAATCCTGAAATTTCAAGTCACATTCACACTGATTTTAAAAATAAATGTATATCAATATAAAATCCAATAAATTGTCCACGCATAAAAATCAATGCAATTTAAAATCTCGAAATGAAAAAAAGATATTTGAAACTAATTGCCGGTTTGATGTGTTTTAAAAATGTACAGCCCATTTCTCATTACTGATAGGCCATTTTCTCGGCCAGCCGAATGAAGCTCTCCTCGTCTTGAAAGATTTGCAGCCCAACAGGCCTGATAAAGTGACTTACTTGACAAATCACAAAAAAACTACTGGGCTGGTCTGTGGTAAACATAAAAGAAAAGGCTGTCTAGACAGGCCAGAGTGTCCCGCACAGCCTAGTTGACACCCTGCTTCTGTCTCAAAAACAAATTAGATAAATGCCACTCCAATTATGGCGATTCATAAAAATGCCACTGAAATTTCCAAACTTTGAAAAATGCCACTGCAATTTTCGCAAACTTTGAAAAACGCCACTTCAGTTTGCAAACTTTGAAAAATGCCACTCCAGACTTCAAAAAATGCCACTAGAAATGGCATGAAATGGCATTTTTCAAAGTTTGGAAATTGCAGTGGCATTTCTCGGAGGCATTTATCAAATTAACACAAAACAAAAATAACCGGGCGAGCTCTTTGGGTCCTCGTGTCACCGCCATTGTGCAATTCTCTCATTTATTGACTACGTTGACAATGGCATGGGACCCGGATGTCGAATCCACTAGGAGGAGCCATTTTTTTATTGGCTTGAAATAAGGAGGCACTTGCTTGCGTACTACCATGACCTTGGCGGGTCCCTGCTGTCATCCTCTCCACGTACAATCATCTCCTGATTGTGTACGCGTCAACTTGCTAGGCCAACAAGTCAGCCTCTAAACCCGTGGAGGACAGATAACAACCCATTTAAAAAAAATAACAGCCCATTCCATACGTTCAAACGGAAAGTTCAACATTCAGAGCAAAGTAACAAGTCTGATCCACATATAGAGTATTGAACTTCCACGTTGACAACCATCATAGCCAAGTTAACTATCTACTCCCACTAGACAAGTACTAACTCACTCTTAGCTAACTAGACTATGCCGGCGGTACACGCTAAACACCGCACGGCGCCCCGCCCTCGCCTCGGACTTGCGGAGGTGCGATAGAAGCGCGTTGCTTTCGCTGCTGTTGGCCCTTTCCATGCCGGCGTGGTCCACGAAGTTGGCTTCAAGCGGAAACCCACTTGATGAGCTGGTAGTAAAAATCAGCGTCGCGAACGCGTGCGTGCCCGACAGCCTCCAGGGCTATTTGCCGGGCGCCGGCCTCCATGTAGTCGGCCCAGTTGCGGGCGCTCTGCTCGCGACTCAGAGCGTCGGTGCGCTTCTGCTCCATGTCCTGGCGGCGCAAATCGGTGATACGCTGCCTTCGCCAGCGGTCGCGCCCAACAACTCCTGCTCCTCCGCCATGCGGTCGCGCCCAACAACTCCTCGTCTGCGCATTTCCATCTAAAGACAGATTGAATGCCTCCTCCTCCGCTCGCCTTCCGTGAAAAACTGAACACTAGTTCGGCGGTGACCACATCCGCGTCGCCATCATGGACGGCGGGGGGCATGGCGGACGTGGAGAGCGACGTCCAGCCGGTGGGGGCTTATGAGGATATGGCGAGTTGGGTCACGGTGGCCTTGGAGAAGGCCGGAAACAAGACTTATAGGGGAAGGTAGCGACGGTCATCGAAATTCAATGCATAATGGCTTAGCGCGCCAGCTTGCCGTGGAAAACTAGGGAAACTGAAATTATGACTGTGCCATCCCGTCCCATCTGGGTCGCACGCCGACATGGCGGTCAAACGAGTGCACTCGAATCATCTCCCTCCTTGTCAATAATGATTTCACGGATTAAAAAGCCCGCAACAATTAAAGCATATCTTTTTTCACATCAGTTAGCTGCCTTAATTACGACCGGCTGCATGCAGGCACTCAGAATCGCTCGTAGGCAATACGCGAAGCAGCATGCAACGAGTCACAGCCGAGGGCACGCATGCAGCCACTTAAATCGCTAGAATTAATTAATCGCTGTGCATGAGCATTAAACCAAATACAGAAGTCTGAAGGTAACTAGCATTACTAACTAATGACAATAAAAAAAATTGCAAACCATGTACCTCCAAGGTAAATATCATTTCGAACTTGGGGGGACCTTAAAAATTGCTATCCCAATCTTGATAATCGATCAAACATAAAAACTTGATCGAACGAATCAAGAGAACAGCCGGAGGAGGAGGTGCCCACTCTTGACCTTTCCTCTTGTCTTCATAATTGTCTGTGCAGTTTAACCAAAATAAAATGACATCAGCGCTTTGGCATTTTGGTGACACTGTACAAAAAAATTAACTTATCTCATGAAAGTGAGGTATGTAATCTATAAGCATTAACAGTGCAAAAATCTGAAGGTAGTAACAAGTTTCATCGTTAGTATACTGGCTGTGCAACAGCATTAGAATGCCTTAGCTGAAAAATCTTTAATACATCCACAATCAACAGCTAACCCTGAAATGATCCAGTGACATTAAATGGCGCTGCTTAAATTTATCTGTGGCATTAGACTGAGAGCGGCATTAGTTAAATGTGGCATCACTTTAGCAGTAGCATTGCTTGACTTGACTGCTGGCGTTATACTAACAGCAAAAAAAGTGGCAATAAGAGCATGGGAGGCCCATTCGAACAGTGGGCACACCAGTATGATGTACCTCCACGGACGCAGAGTAGTGAGGGAGGTATGGTTGCCCAGAGCAACATATATCCAGGCAGCATATGTGGATTACGTCCCATTTTGTTCTCTTTAGCCACCTTTTTCCTATGTGAGGACAACAAACCGATCGACCTGTCATTCTCTATTGCGTTGTCATGCCTTTCTACCCTTCTTCAACCAAGAGACACGAGACTCGTTCCTTAGCTACTGATTTTCCCCTTTTCAACCTAGATGTGGGTTCGATGCCTACTCTCTTGGACAATCTGTCTCCCTTCCTTTCCTTATTCAACCTGCATATGCATTAGTCTGCATGAAGTAGGGTTTCCTTTAATAGTGCAAATTATGGTTTTCGCTCGTGGCTAGCAGAGAGCAGAGGATACCAAATTGGGAAGATGGTGGAGTGGAAAAAGATCCATACGCAACGACGTGCCAGATGGGGCAATAGAACAAGGGTATGGTTCGAAAACAGGTAGCATACCTGAGGGTCGGTGGGAAGTGGCTTTGCTCGTGGTCGTCGTCCGTGACACACTACGACAGCGAGCTTGGGGACGGAGGCCATCCAGCTGGCGCTTAGGTGCGAGAGCACGACCTTGTCGCTCGGTCGTGACCTCGCCGCCCGACGACGAAAAGGTCAACGCTGCCGCCCTTTTCTTCCCGTGGATCTGTGACCACCAAAGTGAGGAGGGAGAGAGGGCCGTTTTTAGATCTGGAGAGAGGGTGGTAGTGTGAGAAGCAAGTGGGAAGCCCTTGGCAAGAAAGCTACCAAGCTCCGGCCTATATATCTTCTTTATACTACTAGTACCGGAGGTGGAGTAGTGGTAGAGTAGTTTATATTTTCTCTGCGTACAGTACTAGTTAGTCATGCTTCAAAACTGAACGGCATGCCATTAAAAAAATAAAGGTCGATAACTAATGCGGCACCTTGGGCCAACGCGGCCAGATCGCATTTTGCACGAGAAATTACACACCATGTTTCGTTGACATGTGGTCCCGTTCCACATATCAGTGAGACGACGGCGAGTAGTAGGAGTATTTACGAACCGACGTGTAGGTCGGGGCGCCCCTTCGTGAACCGTGGCAAACTGGCAACCATCCACCGACTCTTCGCCTTTCCCTCTCGATTTGGAACTGTTGTCGCACGCTCTTCCTCTCCCTCCTCCATTTTCCTTCAGCCCTTCACCCTTTCTTCGCCATTGTTCGATCGTCTTCTCCATGGAGGAACAGACGGAAACGACCCGTTATTCTTGCCCGATCCGAAAGATGACGTGGTGGAGGAACTCATTGATCGGTGCAACGTCATCACCTCGGCTAGCATGGCAGGTTCGTTCAAGCCCATTCTCGACTCAACTAATAACATCATTACAAGGAACCCAAGAGTCAAGGAGCGGTTTGATCTCCCCTATCTTCTTTGCCGTGACCCTGATGACTGGTGCCGTCACGACAGAGTCCTCGCCCTGTGCAAGTTGATGCCGCTTGATAATGATACATATGATGTTAAGATGCCATCGCTTGTAACATCCCAAATTTTCAATTTGGAATGTTATACATAGGTCATCCATGCATATCATATTTTATTTGCATCTTCGTTCTGCAATCCTCGAAATCCTACGCAACTCAAGGAACCACAGAGAGAGTTGGGGATTTTCCAGTCTTCATATTTGATTTTTATCAAATAATGAGAACAAGGATTTTTTATTTTAACTATTTTTATCTCCGGAAATATTTCATATTAAAAAATAAATTAGGGAGATAATATGACTTCTCCAAAACAATTGAAATATTGGAGGGAAAATGTTAAAATCATTAGTTCGATTTTATTTGGATTTTATTTGCGTTAGAAAAATTGCACGTTTTTAAAATTGCATTTTAGGGCCAAGAAAATGTTCATCTCGTTCTAAATATTTCATTTAGACAGTGAAAATTTGTTTTGGCATTTTTAGTTTTTTATTTTATTTTATAGGAGTTTTTCTGTCGGCGGAACTATTAAAAAAAAAAGAATCCCCGCGCGTGACCGGGCCTAGGGCCCAGCCGAGCAGGCCGGCCCACCCAAGCCGCCGCCGCCACTCGGACCGGAGTCCGAGTTGGACTCCGCCTCCACCGCCGCCTTGCCTCCTCCTCCAAGCCGAGCCCCCCCTCTCTTATAAGCCGCCCTTCCCCCGCCGTCACCACCCACCACCAACACCGCCACCGCCAGAGCCGCCCGAGCCAGAGCCGCCCGAGCCGCCGCCGCCTCCTGCCGCCGAGCCCCGCCGCCCCACGCCACCCCACGCCCGCCAGAGCCCCGCCTCGCGGACCTCTCGCCGGAGGTATCCGCCAGATCCGAGACCGCCGGGTTTTTTTTTAAAACCGTTCGATTTATTTTTTTTCGAAACCCTAGTTTTCGTTTTTTTAAATAGATCAATTTTTCTCCGGTTTATTTATTTAGCGAGTGTTCACTCGTTCGTTCGTTTTAACGGACGCGTTCTTCGTTTAGGTTCAGTTAACGAACGTTCGTTCGTTAAGCTGTTCATCATTTTTCTTTTATCGGATTTTATTCCGCGATTTTTCTGATCGCGATTTCTGATCCGATGTTCGACCTAGTATAACTTTTCGCTCGTTTATCAGAATCAGGCGATTCAAGAGCCTGGAGTTTCATCTTGAAACCCTCTTTCCGAATAATAAACTCAAACAAGTTTTTTCATCTTTAAAATTTGACCCTGGTTCAGATTAGTAAACGAATCTTGTTTCTTTCGTCGTTTGAGTTTCGTTGCTCCGTTTGATTTGATTCTTTTTGCGAACCGGAGTTCTTAAGTTGAAATTTCCGGTCAGCCTCTTTAGTTGAAGTTTTGCTTGTGCATCTTTGCTTGTTGCTTATGTATGTATTGTTTGCTTGCGATAGAATTCCCGGAGTGCGAAGCGTGCTACTACGAGTCTCTAGGATTCACGGATCGTCAGCAAGGTAAGTAACACATTGATCATACTCTTTTCATACCCAGTTTTTATGCATTAGCTCAATCCTCAAACATTGCATGATTAGGATTTCATTAAATTTGTGGGTTGGGAAGTAGTAGTTAAGGTAGAACCTATTGTCCTGTTACCATCAAACCCTTGGGAGTTACTTCTATGTATTGCTTATATTGCTATTCTATGCTCGTAGACGTGGTTTGGGTTTGACTGAATCCATGACAGATGTGAGATTTTTAATTAATGGTTTAATTTAAGGTGGCAACTTTAATACACATCTGGGTGGATTGAGGCACCTGGGGAACCCAGTGTTGTCTGTTTTATTTTTGGAAATCCCGGGGTTCCCGTGTGATCTTCCTATGGACCGCCACCCAGGCTCAAAGGGAACTGAGATTATTCATGCTAGAAACTTCTGTGTGCAGCCCCAAGCTACTATGGTCTCTAGCATAGTTGAGTAGGTTACGTGAAGCTCTTGAAGAGGTAGATCAGCAGGTAGTGGGTTTTGTAGGTTTGGTATGGTCTACCCGGAGTAGAGAGTTAATGTTTCTGAAAGACTATGTCTCGGTCATCCGTTTCTCAAACGCCATGTAGTGCGAGAAATCAACGAAGGCGATCGAGTCTTGTGGGAAAAGTGCGCAAACCTCTGCAGAGTGTACAATCTAATCATGGTTAGCCGTGTCCCCGGTTATGGACAATTCTGAGTATCTAGTACTTGAGTATTCACATGTATCTCATCACTCTTAATTAATAATGTTGGGTTGTTAACTACTTTAATTGGGATTGAGTTGGGGTTATACCTTCTCAATGATGTTTCAACCACCATGATAGTTAAATAAAATTTATTCCTTTGTTGTAGGGAAAAATTGGCTTTTTGCAAAACTATAACCATAGAGCTTTCCACCAGCCAAATATGCATGTAGTGATAGCATTATTCTGTTCTTGCTCTATTGTGTTATATTGCCAGCATTCCATGTGCTGACCCGTTCTCGGGCTGCAACGTATTATGTTGCGGACTTTTCAGACGAGGAGTAAGGTTCTTAGGTCGTTGCCGTGCAGCTCAGCTATGCCATTGGAGTTGATGGACTCACTTTACCTTCCAAGCCTTCCGCTGCTATCGCATTAGATGGCCTTAGACTCACTTTATCTTCCAAGCCTTCCGCTGTTATCGCATTAGATGGCCTTAAGCCATATTATTGTAATAAGTTCTCTTGTGAGACATTCGATGTAATAAGTGTGTGATTGCTACTCTGTTATAAATCCTTCGAGTACTGTGTGTGTCAGCATTACTGATCTAGGGATGACACTAAAACACAGAGACTTGACCATCTGAGGTCGGGTCGCTACATCGCTTGAGGGCAAGGCTTGGGCAGGCGCAAATGGAGATTGGGTTGTTTACATTGGGTCCAACTGCGAGTGGGAACTTGTGAATGTGTACACTCGTGACCGGGTTCCACTTCCAAAAATCTCAGCAGACTACCCAGAGGTTGAGCACACCGATATTGTATGCACGTTCAAATACAATCATGGTGACTGTCCTTCACGGAAGATAGCAATTTACGGAGTCCCCAACCGCTTGGAATTACAACAACTATGAAGTTGTTGCTATCTTCGACAAGCTTGTTGCCGCCCCGAGTGGTTTATTTGGATGGATATTGCTCAAAATCAGTTTTACGACACGGATGAGTCTTGTGATGCAATTCAACACGAGGGCCTTGTGTTTGCTGCCACCACTGTGGCACTTTTTTGCATGGCATCCTCATTGTTTCGGTACGTTTGTCTTCCACCGTAATTATAATTGTTTCATCCACATGCATGCGGGTTAGCAAGTTTCCCTTTAGTGCATAGTATCTTAGATTAGTATCATAGGTGGTCTCAATTATTTCCATGCATGACACATAGTAGCATCACATTTATTATGTTACGGTATCTACCTATGTTACTATAACCATCTCTCTCTTCCTTAATTGCCCGCCACATAAGCATGTTTATGAGTCCCAAGTGCATGATACTACTTATGTTACCCCACTATGGCCAGCCTTACTAATTAACCTTCTTCTTGTGTTTCCAAGGTCCCTGTGAACATTCCACCACCTATACTTCAATATTTTTATAACCAAGGGGAGATGATGATGGTGATGATAACTAGCATGAGGACGAGCAGCACCCATATACTATTTGGCGCTCGAAACTAATTCGATGGATCACCTCTTCTCGTGTGTATACAGCCCATCGATGATGTTATCGCTAAGGAAGCGGTGTAGTCTCCCATGGTCGCACTCTCCGCACTCTATTCCAACACCCGCTGCATGGTATTCGGATGGATACTAGTGTGCTAGCGCCAACTCCTTCTCCCGGCATGAATAGATAGTCTTGGAGAAAACTCGCCTTCCTTGGACAAAACTATCCAATGATGGTGAAAGGCGATCCAACCGATGTTGACACAATGTTACTACCATTTATGAGAAGCAACCGTGTGTCTATACCTCGGACATTTGGGTGGTTCCCTACCCCGGCATCGATATAGTAGGCCACTTCAGCCCGGATGATCAGTCCCGCTGGTCTCGGACGACAATGGATGGTCCGTCCCCAGAATCACTTGTGGTTCAAAGCAAGCGTTTCCAACACCGAGGAATGGCTGAGTTGAAGTTCATTTCATTGCTTGTTATTTGTTGTGTGGTGAATACTTTAGTATTTATAATGTATCCTCGTTGTCAATGTGGGTTGATGACCTGTTGTATGTAATAAAATGATATGCCTGTGATAAACTTACTAAATTTATGAATGGCTTTCGAGTTGCTTCTGTGAGTGGGTGGTGCGACGAGGCAAAAAAATATTTTCCGAATACATAATTGTACGTGCATTGCAATAGGTTATCGGATGAGGCCAATCAACAATAGTAGTACACTATTTGTACTAGCTTCACATGCTTCGCGCGTCGTTTGGGTGTTTTTACTGTAGCCATATTGTACTACGTAGCCAGCACCTCGAATCCTTGATACTAGTAGTACTATATAGTAAGTAGTAGGAGTAGTAGGGTGGCATGGGTCAGAACAAGCATTCACGTCCAGGAGTACGACATACGCCACCAGCACAACTTCCATCTGACACCATATTTCTTGGAGTCTGTGCTAGAGGAATCTCTTCAACCTCATCGTTTCTCTAACTCAGCCATCGCGCGGCGGTCGAGGTGGGGGTTTGCCGATATTCAGTTTCCTTAACTGCGATCCCACTTGTAAGGCCAATTGCAACACACGACCCCAAACGGACCTCCGTTTTGCATGAACTCCAACGATAATTTTGACTAGAAAAGCAAGACCAAAGAAGACAAGAATCACAAGAATACATTTTACTACTCCTGTAAGTTGGATTAGTGCCTTCTCGATGCATTCATTGTTGATCTGCGGAGGCTCGATCTTGCGTGCTTCTTTCTTCTTCGAGTGTAAAGAAGTAGACATTGCTTCCTCGCATCTAGTCTCATGTCTAGCCTCTATTCTAGTACTCCCTCCGGTCCGTTTTTCTCTGCGTCTAAGCAACAACATGCATACCAAGTAGGAGTATTAACAAGTGCACTAATCTCGTCTATAGCCTCTGTGCTAGCTAAAAGTGATAGAACATCTACTAAATTGCGCTCTATCAATATATGGATGTACTCTTCTTCCCAATACAAAAACTTGCATCCATTCTACTCCCTCCGTTGCACAATACATGCCTTCTATTTGTCAAAATATATATGTATCTAGACATATTTTAGGATATTGGTACATCCATTTTTGGACAAATGGAAGTCAAGTATTTTGGAACGGAGGGAGTACACAATAAATTTTTTAAGTTAGCACAACTAGTCTAATCCGAGAGCACAACCGAAGATTTGGTCGGGTTCTTCCTCCTTTTGCCGACACGTGGGACATCCAGCATCCAGGTCGTGTCATGAAAGAAAATAGAGTGGTAGTTGAAGCCACGAGATGTGCATCTTGGGTTAAACTGTAAATAGAATCTTACTACTCTTGAGTAACTCCAAAAGAGGCCACCGAAGATCTTTCTTGGATTTGTCTTTCATTACCAGCACATCGAGGTGAAAGATGTGCAGGTTCAGTGGGTCCGCTTGCGTTTTCACTGACATGTGGGACCGCATGTGAGCAAACAGACGATGGGTTTCACAAGCGTCCATTTGGCTGGCTGAGAAGAGAGATACAGGAGTGCCGAGCACGAACTGCAGGAAATTTGTTCTACGTACTCGATATAGGCTCGATATAGTGGAGTGGCATGGGCCATAACTAGCATTCACGTCTAGCAGTACGGCACACGCCACCCACACGAGTCCCATCCGACACCAATGTTCTTGGAGTCCGTGCTACAGCCATCTCTTCTCCCTCCTGTTTTCTCAGCCATCGCGCGGTGGGCGGGATGGGGGTTTGCCGATAGTTGGTTTGCTCAACTACGGTCCCACTTGTAAGTGAAAATGCAACACCGCACGCATTCTCGCTTGAGCGGCGTGCCGGACCAACCGTGTGGGGGGTGCGACGCGAACACGGCAGGCTTTTCCTTTTGAACTCGTAACTTGTAAAATTTGGTTCTGCTCCATGCCGCGATCGATAGAGTAATGAGAAGTTTGGTTCTGGCGCCGTTCATGCATGGAGTATGTACGAAAATTATGAAGTTGATGTGAAAGGTAAGATAATTACTGTAGTATCATATACTACTACATGGATTTGATGGAAAGATAAAAATACATACGGATCCATCAGCGACATCCTCACGCTTCTAGTGCGCGGGTCACCAACCGACGTGTGAGGAGCAGCGGCGTTGGCGGCGAGCTCAACGTGCTTACGAACAATGTCGCCCAAGGTTGCCCTGCGGTCCAAGAAGGCCAGAAGGCTATCGTCCTCCTCTTGCATGCGCGTAGACGTGGGTGATTATGTCGATGGTGTCTTGCTGCGCCAGGCGCTGCGCGGTGAGCGCGACCTCGAGGGGGACATTCTCCGGTGTGACGGCGGGTAGTCTCAGGGCCACCAGTGCGTCGAAGAGGTTGTCACCATAGTGGCCGTTGAGGGTGACGGGCATCACAGAGCCTGGGCGCGTCGGCTGGAGGCTTACGTCAAAGTCGTCCGCGAGCTTCTTGACGATGGTGAACTTGTCGAGGAAACCGACGAGGACCTCGTCGAACAAGGAGACGGCTATCGCCCAGCGCCTCGCCTCGGGCGGCCTCAAGCAATACTACCTGGAGACGTTCCTCGTTGCCGGGCCACAGGCCGGCGTCGTGGACCATCTGGCACAGCCGGCTGATGCTCGCGCTCATCGCCTCCATGGGTCTAGCTTAGCTTCTACTACCTCCGTCCTGGTTTATTGGTCCCCATTGTAATCCGTGTCAAATTTTGACCACAGATTTAACTAACAAAATATTTACGCATGTTACTAAAAATTGCATCACTGAAAACTATGTTCAAATACGAATCCAAAAATATAATTTTTGTTGACATGCATCAACATTTTGTTAGTTAAATCTTTGGTCAAAATTTAGCACAAATTACAAAGGAGACTAATAAACCAGGACGGAGGTAGTAGTCAACTGATCTTGCGATTCGAGTGATCACTCTTGCCCTTGGTTAGCGTGCGTGAGGTGCGTAGGATTTCGTACTACTCCTCGGCCTCTCATCGCACCTGCCTTTGGCTATATGATAGGTGGGCCAGCCACCCCCCGGCCCACGTGTCATTCACCCAAAGGCAGTTGCCGAAGTCAATGAATCTGCGCCCCCTCCGTGCGGTGCAAGATAGTCATCTCACCGACCTCTAGTTGGGGCCAAACGAGAGAAGTTTGACGTTATGGTTTATTGGTCCCTTTGCATTTTGCGCCAAGTTTTGACCTTTGATTTAACTAATAAAATGTTAATGCATGTAAACAAAAATGTTGTGTAAGTCACATTACGAAAACCAAATAATCCCAAAACACTTAGGCACGGTGCATTAACTCCTCCTTGTTTCTTATTTCGTGACATATCAACCAATGAGAGATGTGGGCCGTGCATGCTTTCAATGACTTGAGACTACCAAACATGACATGCAGTGTTTAGTTCATTGCATGTAATCCTATTAGTACTCTAGTTAGCAAAAAACATTCAGTTCTCTCACCGATAGGAATAAAACACCATGTATTTATTTACAGAGGGAGTAGTACATTTTTTGTGACTTGCATTACTAGATATTGCTAGTCAAATACTAAAATCTAGATGGACGTGGTAGTACTCCTAAATCCAGACGGTGGTGCTACTAGTACTAGTAGTAGTACTACCAATGTAGTACTCCTAGGAGTACTAGCACTATACTACCCATTGGTCAAATTATTACGTGCTGCTCCTCACAGTGAAGTGACAAGACCTCGCACGGAGATGACATCTCGAGTATAGGCGCCGTGTTCGCATACCATAGTCAGCCTCACCGTCTGCAATCACTATCATCATGGCTGTAGAGCTAGCCTGCTTACAACTAGCCCTGTTCGACATAATTTCCGTGCGTAGATGCCCGTGCATTGCACGGAACACCAAGATTGGGGTGGACGGCCCGCAGCCGCCATCACGCCAGATTTTTCCACGGCCTTCTAGATGTGGTGGGGAGGAGATAAGGCTGATTGTGAGAGACAAGGAGTTGTTTGTAAATAGGGAACAAGTGCGGCATCTTTTGCAAAATGGAGAATCTTGGTTTGTATCGCGCCGATCTAGATCCGACGGCTATTGGTGAAAGATGGGAGGCACACCATCATCACCAACTCAGGACCTGTTTGATTCGCAGGATTTTGAAAACGCAGGAATAGGACAATGCAATATTACAAGTTTCAAACTGATATTACAAATGTTAGGAGTAATGCTGCACCTAGGAAGAGGGAATTACTAGGAAGTTTACGTAAGAACTTTCGTTACTTTAGGTGGGTGCAGCGTCATCGTACAAACTAAAATCCACCATACGACAAGTCACTAATGGGCAAATAAGTTTTCGAGTCTCTGGCCACTTGATGTTTCAAAAACAAAATCAGCTTCTGCGGAGACTTTGTCATTTAGGCTTAGACACTTGCGGTGATCAGCACACCATTCATTGTTGCGCCAGAGAACGCCAAACCTCATACCTTGAGCACACTTGCCTCCAGAACAAAGAACCTGGCCAATTTAATCTCACATGTGCTGCCTCGGTAGTCAATCAAATCAATTTCTGTAAGATGGAGATCAAGGCATTCGATGAGATTGTTATAGGGCAGCACATTTTTCACTTTCGGGTCTTTTTTTATCTGCAAAAGAAGAGAACATATTAGAGCAGCTGGCTGCATAAGATTGCTGTGTCATCAAGAGGTACCAATATCATTCATCATACGATAGGGTTGGCTGGCTAGTGATATTTTTTCACTCTCACTCTCACTCTCTCCCTCTCTCTCTCTCTATCTTTCTGTTTCCTCTCATTTAACTAGGAGCACGTGAAGAGCTTGGGCATTTGTTGCCTTCCACTATGTGGCCGATGCCATATTTCACAAAAGTATGCTACATAATACGCATCGATGTCAAATCAAAAGATTTTGGCACCGCTCTCGCGATGTGAGAGAGTTGGCATCGCTGTGCACACAGACCCACATGTATAAACAAATCAATCAAACCAACTACACCAGTCTCTCACTCTCCCAAACAAGTGTTTTTTTATTGCCTCGGTCCTCTCTCTCTCCCACGCAAGTGTTTTTCATTCGCGTGAGTTAATTTGGTACCGAGCAAAGTAGGTGATCCAGATTGGGGCACCGGTGAGCAATGGAGGGCATCGATGCCAAATGCATCACAAGTGAATTTGGCACGTGTTTTGGCCTACATAGCCCACTTTTTGTTTTCCTCCGTCCCAAAATTCTTGTCTTAAATTTGTCTAAATACGGATGTATCTAGTTACATTTTAGTGTTAGATACATCCGTATCTAGTCAAATGTAAGACAAGAATTTTGTCTGGAGGAATACTACTCGTATTTAGTATAAAATTTTGACCATAGATTTACCTAAGAAAATGCCAATGCATGTCACTAAAAATTACACCATTTGAAATTATGTTCAAATACGAATCCAACGATATAGTTCTTAGTGACATGCATTAACATTTTTCAGTTAAATCTACGGTCAAATTTTGATACTACAAAATTGGAAGAGTAAACCAGGACGGAGGTAGTACTTGCTCTTAGGGTAACCATAGAGTTACTGGAGTAGTCTAAGTTACTTTCCACTATGACTAGCCTAGGCTACTATAGTAGTACAGCATAAAAATTGATGTAGGTGATCACGTGAGAAAAAATACTAAAAACATTTCTTTCGGTGCAGTGCGTAGATGTAGTTTTGAACACTACACTTGTCATTGTAATTTGGGAAAATTACGAAAAAATTGAGCTACGTTGTGATTACCGTTTACTAATAGGAAATAAGTTTGACCTCGATGAGTAGCTTCTCCGTGCATGGAAAGCATGTAAGGAATCCAACAACTTGATCCAGATTGGGGCCAATAGATTTTAGTGCTAAGATATTCACTGTGCGCATGGACTGGGTCAAGCTTGTGGGAATCATTTTCTGGAAGACGGTCGTAAATACATCAAGAAGAAATTTAAAAATATGTATTTCAGGAAGACGGAGAAGAAGATGAGTGTTGTACCTGAACGATTACAGATCCAATAAAGAGTTCGGAGAATTTGGCAGACGAGTACACCAACGCTGTCAATTTTGGCGCGTCAATGACCCTGATTTTTGTTGGACCTTCTAGATCCGATACAAGCAATCTCTCAAGGAAAGGCGCATTCTCAATGACCATAAGTGGAACAGCTGGAGTGATCTCTTCCCAATTGATGTCTTGTTGCGGGGCCAGCAAGACACATAAATCCATCTGAGATTCGTCGAGGCGATGTGGAGGCTAATGAACCCGTGGATCTGCTCAAGACGAAGGTACTCAAGTGCAGTACAGCTGCAGGGTTGCTCCATAGCCTTCTTCGAGATGACAACGTCGAAGAGGTCGAGCTGCTTGAGTTGAGGGAGAAGAAGGGCGGGCGCGGAATTAATCTGGGGAAGATAGCAGGAGCTAAAGCTGGCGCGGCGCAGCGTTGGCATGAGGCGGAGCGTGGACGGCGGCAGAGAGCGACATCGTCCAGCTTCAAAGCTGAGCTCCTCGAGCTGATCTAGGGCGGGGGATAAGAAACACTCGTCGAACTTGGGTTGGACCTTGCAGTTGGTACTAAACATGCGGATGTCAAGGCGTCTGGCTGGCCCAGGGTGCGATGAAAGGATCTTGGAGACTGCGGCCATGCGTTTGCAATCCCCGTCGCAGAGGCAGCTGTCGACGATGAGGTTGAGGGGGACGCAGCGCCGGAGGGGGCGCCACCGCCGGGAGAGCAGGGCGGTCCGCACGACAGATTTGGTGGGGAGGAGGCCGATGATGACGAGCAGCATGTCATCGGGGAGGCTGCTGATGAAGTCCAGGCTCGCCGGATGCGGTTTTGGCTCGAGCCGCCTTTGCTTGTTGGCTGCCTCGCCGTCCATCTCAACCGGCGGCGATGCCGGTGTACACGTGTGCTGGGTGTGCGAGTCGCCCTTCATGCATGCCCTGCAAGCGAGTGGTGAATAGTGCTTGAAAAGGCCCGTCCTTCAGGCAAGAAGTTTGCCCCTAGTTTACTTATTTTCACCCACCGCCACATGGGCCAGCACACCAAGATACTGTAACACGAGCTGACAACGAGCATGTGGATTGGTTGACCGTCAACTAAACAATATCTGAGCTATACTGTTGACACACCTTGAGCGTATAATCCATCGGTATAGAGAGTTCGAGTGAGAGGGAGGCCCGTGAGAGATGGCGAGAGAGAGAGAAAGAGCTACTCCTCCGCTCGATAATGTAGTTACAACATTTTTAAGTCAAACTTTGAAACTTTGACCAAGTTTATAAAGAAATTACTTATATCTGCAATACCAAAGATAAATGATAGTATGAAGTAAGTACATGTTGTGATGAATCTAATGATCGCTCCAGATGTAAATGTTTTTCTCAACATATACCTGGTCAAACTTTTACGAGGTTTGGCTTTTCAAAACATCCATATGCTTATGGACGGATGAGTCCCTAATGAGAGAGAGAGAGAGAGAGAGAAAAGTGTGTGTGCGTGTGTGAAAGAGACATGGACAACACACGATGAAAGTGGAGAAAAGGCGTGTGTGTCTTATGCAAACATATCACACATGCATCTTCGACAACGGAGGCAAGGTGAGGAGATAGTGTGTGGTTGTTTTGAACCGAGAGAGGAAGACCCCTAGCACGTGGTCAAGAGGGGTCTGACAAACAAGGGAGAGAGGTCGAGAGAGACGTACGGAGAAAATGCAGACATGGGGAGGAGAGAGTGTATGTTTGTCACAGAGAGATCCCCTAGAGATCGTGATGGGACTACATGGGTGGGAGATCGAGCGACAAGGTGTTTGCGCGATAGAAGATGCCCCGAGAGATGTCGAGATAGACGTATGGTTGGAAGGAGACAATACATGTGTTCTTGATGGCTAGTAAGAGATAATCGTACTTAGGAGGGGGGGGGAGTGCTTGCGCCTACGGCCCTGTTTGGATACTCTAACTCAGTTAGAGGTTAGAGTTAGATTCTAACCCTGAACTAACTCTAAGTAAAGAGGTGTTTGGATGGCAGGGTTAGATGGAGAATGGATACAGCGAGGCACCTTCACGGGCGGTGCGAGAGGGAGGGAGGGAGAGGACGAGAAGCTTCGAGGAAGTGGGGAGGGATCTGCTGCATGGGAGAGCGAGAGAAAAAGTGTTTATTAGTGGTCCCAGAAGAACTAACCTAAATAAGCACCTCTTGGATGGGTTAGTTTTTTGGATGGGTTAGATGCATCTAACCTAAACTAACCCTCCTGTTTGGATCTTTTGGGTTAGTTGACTCCAAACTAACCCAAACTAACTCTAACCCATGGATCCAAACACCAATGATGGAGTGAGGATTATGGTACTTAGGGGGTGTGTGTCACATGGAGAGAGAACAAAGGCGGAGAGTGTTGGATCATGAAAGCGAGACATGTGTATGTGTGAACCAGGAGATATAAGGCCAGTTTGGCTTGCGTCGTGTGCATCTTTTGCATGGCTCGAGTTGTGGCTGGATTTCATGCACGCTTGTTTGGTTGCTACCCGTGAAAAGAAAGCCCGCTGGGCTGGGTTCCTTGCACTTTAATTAGCTCGGCTGAACTCCGGACACCGCAAGTAGCTCGCCCAAGCGATCGATTTTGAACGCTCGCCGTGCACGGTCGTCGTATGCCACGAGGCTAACAACAACATGGATGGATATTAGCATTAAATAATTGATGCATGGATTGATTGATGGGACGTTGATGCTTTGTGTCGGGGAGGCTGATCGTACCCACGAACACCTATGGGACCTGGCGGACCGAGTCCCTTGTGGTTCGGTGGGGGCGGAGATTGCACAAAGAGCAGATCGAGGCGATGCACACGAGCAGTTTACCCAGCTTCGGAGCTCTCCGGAGAGATAATACTCCTACTGCTGCTTGGTTGATTGTATTGTGTTCTTGCTAGGGAGCACAGAGAGCTACAAAACCTAGCTTGTGTATGTGTAGTCTCGAATGAGTCGAACTCTAGCTGAGCCGAACCGAACCCTTTCTACGTTGCACATGGGCCTCCTTTTATAGGCTCAAGGGGTCACCACAGGTGGCAACGTAGACGAGGGCAAAAATGGGAAAATGAGTTGCGGTTGGTGCAACTACTTGGTACAGTGTAATCTACCTAACTCTGACGGCAAGGGACAAAGGCATTAAATGCCCGTCCATGTCGCCTAAACAGTGCAACAGGGACCGTCAGGAGCACTACCGTTCGCCACGATGGCCTTCTGTCAGCGCCGCTTATCGCTGCTCTCCGCTGGCTGCACAGCCCCTTGACACGCATGCCTGGAATAGCCCCATGGCGACACGTTGGCGGATGAGCTGGAGCGGAGATGAAGAGAGGTTGCCAGCCGCGGCAAGTGCCTTGCCGCGGCTGAACCCTTGTCGCACTCGGAAGCTTGTCGTTCACCGAGCCTTCCCGGCAAGCTCCTCTTGCCGGGGTCTTGTCTTCTTCGTGCCCTGAGTGGCCTTCCCGGCAAGCTCCTCTTGCCGGGGCCTTGAATACTTTGTTCTTGAATGGCTCCAAAGGAACCGCGGAGGATCTTGGCGATCACTAGGCAAGCCACGCCGCTGGGTGCTTTAATCGCCTGCGTGCACAAGTTCGGGATACTAGGGTACCCTACCTAGTACACCGATAGGAGCCCCTGTGCTCTGGGCCATACACGGCGCCGAGCTCTGTTGGGCCAGCCCAAAACAAGGCACGTGCACGTGCGCCTAGATCACGCCGTTACTCGCCCGGACCCACCACGCCCCCATTTAACAGCACACGCCGAACGTGGCGCCGTGGGAGAGATCGTGGGGCTTTTTTAATTGAAGCGAACGTCCCCCCTCTCCCTCCTTATAAGCAGGGGAAACAGGGGCAGGACGCCCACCTTGCCATTGCTGTCACATCTCAAAAACCACCGCCGCTCCCCCCTTCTTCCCAAGTCCAAAGAGAGCGACGCCCCCCTCCCATTACCACCGGCGCCACCAACGCCGTCGGACTCCTCCACCACCTCCGCCATGGCTCCGAAAGCCGACAAGGGGAAGGGCGTGAAGTCGGCCGAGGCGCAGCGGCTCGCGGCGCTGCGGAAGGAGCGGGCCACCTTCGACCCCCTGCTCGACGCGAAGGAGCTGAGGGAGGGCTATTACCTTTTCTGGTCGACGGAGACGCGGGCGCACCCGCGCACGAGGGTGATCTCTGCCGCCGCATCCGAGAAGGTCTCTGTCGGGTATCCCTTCTTCGCGCTTTTCTTCTACTGCGGGCTCTGCCCGCCCTTTTCCGAATTCTTTTGCGACATCATGAACACCTACGGCCTCCGCCTCCTTGATTTCACGCCCAACGCTGTCCTGACCATGGCGGTTTTCGCACACCTCTGCGAGAACTTTGTCGGAGTCCACCCAAATGTAGCCCTTTTCCGCCACTACTTCATGCCCCGCGTTGAGAGAGGAGAGCCACTTGCCGGAGGGATTGCCTGGATCTCTAGGATCGGCAAGAAAGAAGCTTATCTTGAAGGAGAGCTCCGCAGCAAGTGGGAGGAGTGGAGAGCCGATTGGTGTTGGATCATAGAGGAGAACCCGCAGCCCTTCACTGCCCTGCGCCAAACTCCCATAGTGCGCGGCAACGATTGGAGCAACTTGGCGCCGGAGGATGCCAAGTTGAAGATTGCCGTGACCCGGATCTTGCGCCTCGTGCATGCTGGCTTATCAGAGGCGCCTGTTGGCGCGGATTTCCTTCGCCGCCGCATCGCTCCCTTGCAGGAGAGGAGGAGACCTGCTTGGGAGTTCCAAAATGCGGCGGACATCATGAGGCTGCGCCCGGGCCTCAACTGGAACTTTACCGTCTTGGAGCTGGATGCAATGCTGCTGGAGCTGTTCAAGCATGACGCTGATCACCCCGAGTGGTTCATGTTGCCGAGGGGGGTCGTTCCTTTGTGCAACAACTCGTCGCTTGACCGCATCCGCGCGATGATGCCTTTGTGCGATTCTCATGGGATCGTTCCAACTTGGCAAGAGCCCGCCGACGATGTCGTGCAGCAGTTCTTCGACAGCTTGGAAGAAGTGACGATCCACGCCGACGAGCAGAAGTGGCTCACCCGCGACACCACCGACGCCGAGCTGCAGCGCATCGCCACCAGGCTGGAGGAGGCGGCGGAAGCTGCTGCCGCTGGTGAGTTCGGGTTCACCGTGGAGGAGGCCGAGGCAGCCGAGGCGGCAAGCCTTGCCGACCGAGAGGAGCTTGCCGGCGCGGAGGAGCAGGCCGAGCCCGAAGATGAGCCGAACGAGCCTGCCGGGGGCGCCTCCCCTCCACCTTGGTAGCTTTGCCGCATGGAGGAGCCGCGCCCCGCTTAAGAAGGCGCCGCAAGACCGGGGAAATGGCGGGGCGGCAGACGGGCCAACAGCCGTCTCGCCGCGCGACGCGCTCCACCGCGACAAGCTCTGTTGCCGCAGGAGCGCCTCACGCCGCCACAGCAACTGGAGCGGGGTCTTCGGGAACTACGGCCCCTGCACCCGCCAAGCGTCCGAGGGAGCCTACTCTTCCAGCTCGTCGCACCGGAGGCGGAGCGGAATTCGACTTCTCCGCGCTTAGCTCCGAGGAAGAAGAAGAAGAGTAAGATCTTGTCGCTGTACTTGTAATTCTTCAATTTGCTGCTTTGTCTTGTGTCTGACTTGCTTCATTCTGAACCCTTTCCTTTTTCAGGACGCTGGCTCAGAGAGCGTCGAAGAGGGCCAAGACTCCGGTGGTTGTCATCGAAGACGATCCCCCCGTGGCGACAGGAGGCGCGTCTGAGACCCCCTTGCCGGATCCGGCAACCCTTCTTCAGAGCAGCCCCCAGCACAGCCCCCAGCGTAAGTATTTGGTTTATTTCTTACGGTTAGGTGTGCGTGGGTGCTCCTTCTTTACTGATATCTGACTTGTTGATTTGTGTAGGAGCAGAGCAGCCTCATCAGGAGGCCCCGGAAGTCACTCCAAGTTCACTGCTTCAACACGCCGCCAAGGGAGAATTCTCCGGCAAGGAGCGCTCTCGGCAAGGAGGCTTCTCCGACAAGGGAAGTTTCTCCGACAAGGGGCAGCGCGGCGACCCTCGGTGGTGGAGACCGCGCCACCGATCCCATCGCAGTAATCTCCTTGCTGAAAATTTCCCTTGGGTTCCTTTTCTTGTTCTTCTTTTGAACATTTGGCTTGACTGTTCTTTCTTTTTTCGATCGTCGAGATCCATCTGCCGGAGAGCCGATGGAGACTGAGGCTGCCGGCGAGGAGGACGCGCGCGGCAACAATGACGACGCCGCCAACATGGAGGAGGAGGCCGGCGCCGACAGGTCCGCCGGCGAGGAGGCCGCCAAGGCTGCTGGCGCAGAGGCTGGGGAGGGGTCTGGTGATCGTACTGACGACCCTGAGGCCGCAGGAGCGCCAGGCGCTACGCCGACCGCCGATCCCTCCGCCACCGATGCAGCGCCAGGCTCCGAAGAGCCCCAGCCCGGCGCCTATCTGAAGGCCGGCGACGGCGTATTCATCAAGCTCCCATGGGCGTCGAGCTCCAGGGCGCCGGTCGAGGGAGAGACCTTTGACAAGGAGCTGCTCGCCTCCGCTGGGCTGTCGCTGGTTGACGCGCCAAGCAGCAGCAGCGGCGAGTCTGAGGAGGAGCAGCTACTGAAGAAGCTGCTGTCGCTCTACCGCGCCCGGCAAGCCAAGCTGAAGTCCCGGGAAGCGCTTGTCGCGATGGCGGGAGCTGACATGGAGAAACGCGCAGAAGAGCTCCGGCGCGCCAACTAAGAAACTCTCCGGGACGTAGCAGAGGCACGGGAGCAACTCTCTGAAGAGCGCACGGCCTTCATCCTTGAGAAGGCTGAGGTCGAGGAGCAGCAAAGGCTTGCCGGCGAGAAGCTCTCTGCGCAAGAAGGTGAGCCGGCACAACGGAAGATCAACCTCTACAGCTATGAGAAAGATCTTGCGGCGCGCGAGCAATCAATTGGTGGAGCTCTCAAGGAAGCAAAGGACGCCACCGCAGCCGCCGAGGCCGCCAAGAAAGAGTTGGAGACGAGGGTGGCGCAGCTGGAGGCCACCCTCCAGAAGAGCGGCGAGGAGGTCACCGGGCTGAAGCGCGAGCGCGAGAAGGACGCCTACACTCTTGGCGAGCTGCAAGGCCGTCTCGCGGAGAAGATCAAAGAGCTCGACGCCGCCAAGGACTCCAAGGCGGATCTTGAGCTGAAGCTGGCCACCTTGACGGAGACGCTGGACGGCGCCAAGGAGCGGGAAGTGGGTTTGTTGGAGAAGATCAAGGCCAACGAGGAACTGCTGGCGAATGCCGTGACCGCCCAGGATACCCTCAGAGAGAATGTGATGCACTGGACGGAGGGTCTTGTAGATACTGCCGCCGCCATCAACAATAAGCTGATGGAGCTGGGGATGGTGGATCTCGGGTACTCCACCGATGAGCGCCTTCAACCCAGCGCCAAGCTCAGCCTGTTCCTCAAGGGCGTGGTGACGGGTCTCCAGCGGCTCGGGGAGGAGATCCCAAAGCAGCTGGCCGACGAGTCGCGCCAAATCTATGCCGGGGCTCTCCAGAAGGTGCTGATGAAGGTGGCCTTCCGCAATCCAGGCGTCAGCTTCGCCAACGTCCTCAAGTCCTTGCCGCCGACTGCCGACGTTGAAGCGCTCAAGGCCCTTGTCGCACCCATTGTGGACAGGGTGAGCGGAGTCAAGAGGGTCGATGGCGACCGCGTAGACTAGGCCGCCCATTTTATCTTTCCCTTGTCGCTGCAGATCATGTTTAGGAGAACAATCTATTAGATCTGCGACAAGTTATTTTTGTAATATAACTCTATCTTAGGCAATGATTGCAATGTTATTTCCTTTACTTGATACCTTCCTTTGTATGTTTGTGCCCTACGCTTTTAGGGAACTTGTCGGCACGGACACCTTTGCCGCGAGCGCTGAGTGCGGAACATCAGCAGCCTGCTGGCGGTGTCGCCTCCAACAAGCAACCTTGTCGCAACTAGTTGCAGCTCAATTAAGTTGTTAAGCGGACTCGAAACAAAGCAAGGGCGCAAACTAGCCACGAGTTGGTTCCTTCGCGCACAGGTTTTCCATACAAAGTACTATCGATCGAGGAATATAACTTAAAAATTTAAAAACTGATTGCTCACTGCTTCCACTTCCGGCCACTTTGTGAACTAGTCGATTGCGACGTACAAGTACTCAAAGCCCCCGATAGCTCGGGGGAAGGGGCCGAGGATGTCGAGCCCCCAGACCGAAAATGGCCAGGATAAAGGGATCGCCTGGAGAGCCTGAGCTGGCTGGTGTATCTGCTTGGAATGGAACTGCACGCTTCACACTTGGTTACTTGTGCGATTGCATCTGGAGGGCTGTCGGCCGAAGAAACCTTGCCGGAAAGCTTTTCCGCAAGTGCTCTTCTTGCCAATGTGGTGACCACATATGCCTCGGTGTATCTCTCGCCAACAGCTTCATCCATCTTCCCGATGAATACACTTCAATTTCACACCGTTGAGTCTTCTTACATGCATGGATGTTGTCGACAAACTGGTACATACTTGACTGCCGGGCTACTCTTTCCGCTTCTTCTTGCTCTTCGGAAGTTCTCTGTTCGAAGGAAATGGACGATCTGTCTGTGCCCATGTTGGAGCTTGCGGCTCGACAACAAGGACTAAAGGCATATCTGCTGCTGCGGGAACATCCGCTTCTCGGCGAGAACACTGCGGCTCGGCCGAGCTTGATGATCCCGCAAGTTTGCGGAGAAAAACTTGTCGGGGCGTGCGCTTCAACGAAACAAACCCTTGGGCTTGTCCGGGCAGACTGCTCCTCGGCGATATCTGCGTTGACTTTGGGGACCTTCTTAGCGGCGGCTTCAGGGCTCTCCGCGGAAAGTAGTCTCCGAGAACCAACTTTCTCTTCTTGCTCTGTCCAGTTGGCGGCGTTACGATTGGTGAGTTAGCTTGAGCACAAAGATCCTGGTTCCACAGTACTTTGAGTGTCGCGCGACTTCGACAGGCCATCAGCAATGTCATTCTGAGCTCTTGGAACATGTTCCATTTGTAGGCCGTCAAAGTGCTCTTCTAGCTTTCTCACTTCATCAACGTATTCTTCCATCAACGGACTCTGGTAATCTTTGTTTACTTGGCGGACGACAAGTTGCGAGTCACCCCGACAATGAGCTTCTTGATCCCAAGGTCTCACTGCATTACGAGACCGGCAAGCAAACCTTCATACTCTGCAGTATTATTTGTTGCTTGCTCCTTGGGAAAGTGCATTTGGACTATGTACTTGAGGTGCTCTCCGGTGGGTGCGATAAGCAGCACGCCAGCACCGGCGCCTTGCAGCGAGAAGGCACCGTCAAAGTACATCAGCCACTCTTTACTTGCCTCCTTGACGGGGATGCTCGTCTCTGGAATTTCTTCATCTTGCGTTGGCGTCCATTCTGCTATGAATTCTGCCAGTGCTCTGCTTTGGATAGTTGAAGTGCTTTCAAACTTGAGGCCAAAGCTTGACAGTTCCAGTGCCCACTCGACAATCCTGCCCGTCGCTTCTGGATTTTGCAGTATCCTCTTCAGCGGGAAGCGAGTGACAACTGTGATCTCATGTGCTTGGAAGTAATGGCGCAGCTTTCTCGAGGCCATGAGGAGGCCGAAAAGCAACTTCTGCACACCAGAGTACCTTGATCTAGCCCCCTGCAGAAGGGAATTAACAAAGTAGGTAGGCGCTGCACCATCCTTTTCTGCATCTTCTCGCAATCCTGCGAGATCTGTCCTTGTCGGGACCAGAGCTTATCGGCGAAGCCCCCTGCTTGTCGCTGGATGCATCTGCCTTGGTTGCCGGCTCCTCATCTGCCTCCCTCTCCGCTACTAACGCAGCACTAACCACTTGATTGGTTGCCGCTAAATATAGCAGCAACTTCTCTTGTGGCCTAGGTGCGACAAGTATTGGAGTGGAGGACAGGTACCTCTTTAAGTCCTGCAGCGCAGCCTCCGCTTCGGGAGTCCATTTCATTGGACCTGCCTTTTTCAAAATCTTGAAAAATGGCAGGGCGCGCTCAGCAGACCTAGAGATAAACCTGCTGAGAGCAGCCACGCAACCGGCAAGCCTTCGTACATCCTTGACGCGCTTTGGTGCTTCAATCTGCTCAATGGCCTTAATCTTGTCGGGATTGGCTTCAATTCCCCTCTGAGACACGAAGAACCCGAGAAGCTTGCCGGAGGGAACTCCAAACACGCACTTCTCGGGGTTGAGCTTGAGATTGATCTTGCGCAGGTTTGCAAAGGTTTCATCCAAATCTTGAATCAGAGTTGCCCTGTCCTTGCTCTTGACCACTATGTCATCCATGTAAGCTTCTACATTTCTGTGTATTTGCGGCTCAAAAGCATGATGGACTACTCTTGCAAATGTTGAACCAGCATTCTTCAATCCGAAAGGCATCCGTACAAAACAATATGTGCCACATGGGGTGATGAATGCGGTTTTCTCCTCATCCTCTTCTGCCATGAAGATCTGATGGTATCCTGAGTATGCATCAAGAAACGAAAGCAAATCACATCCAGCCGTGGAGTCAACAATCTGGTCGATACGCGGCAAGGGAAATGGGTCTTTGGGACAAGCTTTATTAACATCAGTGAAGTCGATACAAAGTCTCCATTTCCCATTCGCCTGCGATACAACTACAGGATTGGCCAACCACGGGATGGAGTACTCCTCGACAAGGCCTGCTGCTTCCAACTTCTTGGTCTCTTCGCTATGAATTCTTGGCGCCCACCTTGCGCTTCGACTTTTTGCTTGATGGGCGCGATGAGGACAGACAGCTAGGTGGTGCTCAATTACTTTCCTGGGGACACAGGGGATGTCAGACGGTTGCCATGCAAACACGTCGACATTCGCCCGCAGGAAAGCAACGAGCGCGCTTTCCTATTTAGGGTCAAGCGTGGCACAGATGGTGAAGGTACCACCAGTGTCGTCCTCCTTGGCGGACACCTTCTTGGTCTCTGGAGCTGCCATCGTCTTCTTACACTTGCCAGGTGGAGCTCGATGGTGCGTCCTCGACGGTAGCGCAGCACTCCGAAGAGGTGCGCTTGCCGGAGTGGGCATCAGAGCTCTTGCGGACTTGGTCTTCTTCTTCCCCGGGAGCTTTGACAAGTGACTTGTTATCCGCAGCGGCTGTTGCTTCCGGTAGATCTTGTCGGCGCGAGATAAGAGCATCCTTCTTGTCGCGGGGACAGAGATGACGCTTATCGGGCCGGGCATCTTGAGCAGGTTGTATGCATAGTGAGAGGGTGCCATGAACTCGGCGAGTGCTGGACGACCAAGTATCCCATTATAAGGCAATGGGAAATCAGCAACGTTGAACGTGACCCTCTCAGTCCTGAAGTTTAGCTCGCTGCCAAATGTTACTGGCAACGTGATCTTCCCTTTCGGCTTGCTCCTTCCTGGGTTGATTCCTTGGAATGTGCCAGTCTCTTTGAGCTCGCTGTCAGGGATCTGAAGCTTCTGGAGCACTGCAGAGGAGATCAGGTTCAAGCCGGCCCCACCGTCAACCAACATCTTAGTGACCTTGAGGTTGCGGATAGTTGGTGAGACCAACATCGGCAAGCACCCGACCGCGATTCTGCGATCGGGGTGGTCCTCAATGTCAAAGATGATGGGCGTCTTGGACCACTTGTGAGGCTTGCGTGACTCACGGATGGTTCTGCTGCATTAACCTCCGCATCCTTTGCTTGAGTTGGCGGTGTGAGGTATGCGAGAAGCACCGCCAACTTGATGGACCTCCGTGGCTTTACGAAACTCCTGCTCATCAGCTTCATCATCATCCATGTCTTCGTCATCGTCGTCTTCATCTTCATCTTTGTCGCGGCCGCGGGAGAAGTCAATCTCCTTGCAGCTGCTTGGCCTTACTTGTGGCGTCCTCCCGGCCGGGTCGCTTCTTGCTAACTACCCCAGCACCTTCTGGGCCTTCTCCTTGTCGCGCCGCTCGTACTCAGCTTTCTGCTGTTCAACAAGCTGCTCGACCTTCTTGCAACTCTCGAGGTCGTGGCCCTTGGTGCAGTGAATCTTGCAGTCTTGCTTGTTGGAGCTGTCACCTTGTCGGCGGCCGCCCACGGGCTTGCGATCGGCGCCGAGGGCAACCTCCTTGCCGGAGCCACCAACTTTGGCTTTCTTGGCGGCACCATCCTTGCCGGACTGCTCGACAACTAGTACCTCTTTGCTCTTCTTCCTTCGGTTGTTCCGCCGCCGACTCTTCTTTGCCGGGGCAGTCTCCTCACTGTCAGATCCTGCTTCTGCATTCTCTCCTGGGAGTCTCCGCCCTTCCTCAGCGCGTGCACACTTGTCGGCTAGAGCATATAGCTCACTGACGTCCTTGACTTTGCACATCGCCATTTCCTCCCTCATCCTGCGGTTCCGCACGTTTTGATGAAACGCGCTGATCACCGCGGCAGGGTGGACATCTGGGATGTTGTAGTGCACGTGGCTGAATCTCTGAATGAACTTGCGCAGGGACTCTCCTTCCTTACAGGCGGCGAGATGAAGGTCACTCTCTTGGCCATGAGGCTTGTGACCGCCTGTGAAGGCGCCGACAAACTGATGGCATAAATCTACCCAAGAAGATATGGAACTGTCCGGCAAGTGCATGAGCCAAGATCTGACATTGGGCTTGAGCACCAGCGGGAAGTAGTTGGCGAGGATCTTGTCGTCTCGCCCCCCAGCAGCTTGCACCGCAATGGTGTAGATGCTGAGGAACTCCGAGGGGTGCGTCCTGCCATCGTACTTCTCCGCACGTCGGCTTGAAGTTTTTCTTGTCGGGACCTTTGGACTTGCCGCAGCTCACGAGTGAGCAGGGCAACCTACGCGTCGACAAATCACTGGTTCCCCGGCGCTTGCATGTCAGCGATGGGCCCAGCACTTTGGTCGATTGACGCCGCACTTCTCTTCGGCGCTCGATGCGAGTTCGAGCGTCTTCTTGTTGCCGTTCTTGAAGAACTTGGCGCTGGTCGCGACGAGCTCGCGGATCCGACGACGCGGTGGAGTCGCTGTCGAGGTGGATCCGACGAGTCGGCGATCTTGGCCTTCGGGAAGGGGAGTGCAAAGTGGTTGCACCCCCACAGGTCTCATCGCCACCGGCTCGTGCCTTATCGTCTCGCCGCGGCAGCGATGTGCTTGGTTGCTGCGGAACGTCGCCGTTGGCAAAGCCGATGAGACTTTGAATGGTGGCCCTCCATTCGTCGACCTTGTCAGCCGTCGGAGGGTAATCCAGGAGTAGTTGAGCCCGCGCCAAAGCTTCCGCTTGAGTGGTGGGCGGTAATGGCGAACGGTGCGAGGAGCGGGATGTGCTCGGACTTCTAAATACTTTAGAAGGAGCAGCATCCCGCCCAGCGACCGATGCCCGCTTCGCACCCTTTGTTGGCGTGCGAGCTGCTCTTGAGCATCTCTGGATCCACCAGCTTGATCACGGGCCAACGAACGTATGGTGCTACGAGCACCATGACGTTGTCGGTCCCGCGCTTCCTGAGATGGACGCGGTACGTATCCGGACGCCGAGGTCTGCGCCGCCTTGTCCTTGGACTTGGCAGCGTCGTGGGCTCCCTCGTCGACGCCCGTTCCTCCGCCAGCGTCTTCCCCACCACTCGTCAGCTCCGGTGGTGGCGGGTTTGACGCGGACGGCTCTGCTGCCGCCGAAGCCTTCTTCTTCGGTGGCATGTTGATGAAGATGATGAAGAAGTTGCTCGTGTGAACGCCGGATCAGGTTCACACAGCCTCGACGCACCCTTACCTGGCGCGCCAAAGATGTCGGGGAGGCTGATCGTACCCACGAACACCTATGGGACCTGGCGGACCGAGTCCCTTGTGGTTCGGTGGGGGGCGGAGATTGCACAAAGAGCAGATCGAGGCGATGCACACGAGCAGTTTACCCAGCGTCGGAGCTCTCCGGAGAGATAATACTCCTACTGCTGCTTGGTTGATTGTATTGCGTTCTTGCTAGGGAGCACAGAGAGCTACAAAACCTAGCTTGTGTATGTGTAGTCTCGAATGAGTCGAACTCTAGCTGAGCCGAACTGAACCCTTTCTACGTTGCACATGGGCCTCCTTTTATAGGCTCAAGGGGTCACCACAGTGGCAGCGTGAGCGAGGGCAAAATGGGAAAATGAGTTGCGGTTGGTGCAACTACTTGAGTGATGTAATCTACCTAGCTCGACGGCAAGGGACAAAGGCATTAAATGCCCGTCCATGTCGCCTAAGCAGTCTGTGAGGGACCGTCGGGGAGCACTACCGTTCACCATGATGGCCTTACATCAGCGCCGCTTATCGCTGCTCTCCGCTGGCTGCACAGCCCCTTGACACGCTGTGCAGAATAGCCCCATGGCGACACGTTGGCGGATGAGTGGGCGGAGATGAAGAGAGGTTGCCCAGCTGCAAGCGCCTTGCTGCTGAACCCTTGTCGCTTTTCGGAAGCTTGTCGTTCACCGAGCCTTCCCGGCAAGCTCCTCTTGCTGGGGTCTTGTCTTCTTCGTGCCCTGAGTGGCCTTCCCGGCAAGCTCCTCTTGTCGGGGCCTTGAATACTTTGTTCTTGAATGGCTCCAAAGGAACCGCAGAGGATCTTGGCGATCACTAGGCAAGCCCTGCCGCGGGGTGCTGCAACTGCCCGTGCACAAGTTCGGGATACTAGGGTACCCCTACTCTAGTACACCGACACTTTGCCTGGCCCAGGCATGAACCAAACGCTTCAACACCACACAAGCCTCGCCAGGCAGAAATATTTTACATCTCACGTCCACACCAGGCAGTACCGGCCATCAAGGCATGAGGGTCAGGTCATGAACCAAACTGACCAATAAAGTTTGAGAGAGATTGAGGAGCCCCAATAAGGCTAAGTGGTGCGTCAGATAGCTGAGAGGGGGAAAGAGATATTCCATCTGCTCGATAATGCAGTGCATGTAAATTTTTTAGTAGTCAAACTTTGGAAACTTTGATCAGGTTTACGCAAATGTTATTTATATCTACAATACCAAAGATACATCATACAAAACTACATCTCATGGTGAATCTAATGGTATATGTTAGCCGTACTAGATGTAATTCTTTTTCTCCATGTACATGGTCAAACTTTGTGATGTTTGACTTTTCAATAAATCTTTGTGTTATGGACGGAGGAGAGTGCCTCAGTTGAGACAGATCAAGTGCCTGTGAAGGAGAATGAGTAAGTGTGCAAAAAGAGTATGTGTGTGAAAGAGAAAGTGACAACAAACGATAAATTAGAGAGAGTGTGTGCTTTTTCGTTTCTTATGCGAACATATCACGCATGCATCTCTGAGATGGAAAAGCGAGGCGAGGAGATACGAAGATAGCTAGTGTGTGATTGTTTGCAGCGGAGAGAGACACCCCTATAGCACATGTCCAATAGAGGTCGGCCAACAAGGAAAAAAGGTCGAGAGGGACACATGGATGGCATGGACGCATGGGGAGGGAGAGAGGGTGTGTTTGTGATAGAGAGATCCCATCAAGATCGTGAGGGGACTATATGGGTGGGAGATCGAGGGAGTGCGTGCGCATAGAAAGATGCCCAGAGAGAAATCGAGATAGACCATGCACATGTTTGTGATGGAGACTAAGATTAGCTAGTCATATACATATAGGGGGGACTGCGTGCCTACAATTGAGTGAGAGACCATCATACTTGGCTAGCTGAGCATGAGATTGTGTGTGTGTGTGCGTGTGAGATGGAGAGAGAACGAGGGAGAGAGATAGAGTTTTAGATGGGCCTATCAAGTGCAGTGAGATATGCATGTGTATGTGTGACCAGTGGATGGAGAGTTTGAGAGAGGGGGGAGAGCTCGAGGCGACATAGTGGTGCATGAGAGAGTTCTGGGCAAAGAGCCAAGGAATTTGTGTGCGTATGATGAGTGCACCCAAGATATCTAGCTTGGACTAGCTAGAGTATCATACATAGTGTCCGAGAGAGACCTATAGATGGTGTATATATGAATGTGAACTAGAAAGACCCCCCCACACACACACAAAGAGAGAGAGAGAGGGAGAGAGAGAGAGAGAGAGAGATAAATGGAGAGGGACCAACAAGGTTTTTGTGTGGATCGTGCGACAGAATTGAAGATTGTCGGAGAGAGAGAGAGAGAGAGAGAGAGAGAGAGAGAGAGACAGAGTCGGGAGAGGGGAGGCGCGTTTTATGCATCAAAGACTGATATAAACCATGTTTCGATATAAACTTGCATTCAAATATTTAAATTGGAGAACATGTTATGTCGCAATCCACATGAGCGGATATATCGTATATCAAACAAGTTCATTAATTTGACTTTCAACATGTTCATGGAGTACTATAACACTGTACAACATGCTACTCGATTGAGGTGTTCAATTTTGGATTTAGTTCACTATTATGACCTACTGAACGAGCTAGTTCATTGAATCGAGATATTTCATTTTGGGTTTGATTCGCGTTTTTGAGTGGGTCAACAATTTGTCATATAGTAAATCGCTATCAACGAGCATGTAAAAACACATTACTCCCGAGCATCATCTCTCCATCTAAAAAAGAAGTGGCAAGCTAATATTTCAAAATTTGATTTGAACCGACTTGGTAAGGTAGACGTGGATGCTCGTTCTCCCAAAATTTGAACGAACCGTTAAACATCCTCTCTACTCGGTTTTGCCCGAGCAAATAAATGGGAGACGCGAAATTACCGTCCTATGTGGGACACGCATCAATTGGCCCGTTGTACATCAAGGGTAGGTTCGTAACTTCATCCAAGCGCGCCTTCTCCTCGGCCGAAATGACATGTGCAGAATAATTTATAAACCATGGTCGGCAAAACACGCTCTCCTCGTCCGAAATAGCTCGTGCCCACTATTTCAAAACACGCTCTCCTCGCCTGAAATCCCTCGCGCCCACTATAGTTCAAAACACGCCCTCCTCGCCCGAAGTCGCTCCCGCCCACTATTTGGGGAGGAGCAAAGTTACTCTACTATCCCGACCCTCGATTACACAGACCCAAGCCGAAAAGCCTATAGGCAAGGGTAGAACTGTAACTCCCCTCACATTTCAGACAAATCGTCCGTAAGACATGGTTCCCTCCTCCCAATCCCCCGCCCGCCCCATTCATACCTCGTGGGCGTCAAATCACCTTCTCCCGGAAGCTCCCTTCTCCCGAGCCGCGAAACCTCAGCCCCACCTCCATGCGCCCCCCGCACCAATTTCACGGCCGCCCTCCTCCCTAATGCGGAGGCGTTGTCCAATTGCCGTCGTGCCTTTGGGCCGTGTGCCTCTTACTCCGTCTTCTTGGTGCTGCCTCGGCGAAGGCCACGTGAACGTCTCGAGCCGATTCACCCCGCCGTTGTTCACGGCGCGGGCGGCTCAACCGGATCCGTCCGAGTCTGGCGCCGCTTCTGCGTAGCCGTCGACCGTGGCGACATCGCTCTTTCCCTGCCGCGGTCGCCACGCGCAGCGCGCGGCCTCACCGACTTCGGCGGTGGACCTGCCTACTTCACCATGTTGCCGGATAGGTCGCACCTCATCTGAAATCACTTTATTTAGGCGTCGGTTGTCTGAATTTTTATTACGGGCCAATCGATTCCCAATGGGAAGCAGCACCCTCGGTGGCGGAGCTCCTAGGCTGCCGGTTGGCTGGTGTCTAACGTAAGGGTGCGGGGCCGCAAGCTCGCTGCGGAAGCAGCGCTTAGATGGCTATCTTTTAGAGTTGCGTGGGTTTAAGGTACTGCTGCCGCCGGATCTGGATGACTAGGAGTCTTTGTGGATTGGCCCGGGGGTGGCGCAACCACTGGCGATCTTGATGGGGCGAGGAGGCGGGTTTTGGCGGGGGCCACGAACGGTGGAGCAGCTGCTGCTCGCCATTGGTCGCTGGCTCTTGTGGAAGATTCCAAGCAGTGTCGGCCGGGAGGCACAAGGCGGCCATCAAGCCATCCGGCGAGATCGGACGATACCAAAATAAAATAAAATCATGTGACCCCAATTTAGTCTTGATCAGCAGACGTGTGACCACTCTCGTACCTTCTGTTGATCTCTTAGTGTATTTCTTGGATCAAAGAGATATGTCGTTCTTAACATTATCGTTATCGCATCTTGAGACACACCGTCTTCCGACTCACGCAGCTGCTCCAACAAGGAAGCATACACGGAAGGAGCTATAGTCCCCACTCAACAGTTCCTGCATCGAATCGCGTGCCCGACATGGACAGCCACAACAACTGCAGGGCCATCGACAAGTAAACACATGATGCTCACTCCTATGGATGGCAGCCGATAGGTTGTACCCTCATCTTACTTGTGTGCAACATTTATGGCTTTGTTATTCATCTAAGCACGGAAAATAGATCATCACATTTCTTTGTATATTCATCTGATCTCTTACGGGTCTTGTTAGGGAGTTCACGCTGTTCCATAGTTCAGCTAAGATACTTGTTCTTTAGGTAACGTTGTTCCATAGTTATCATCCATCACCCAATGCTATCCCACAGGCTGGTGATTATAGTATTATACCACTTCTAGTATTACCTATGTTGTTCTTTAATACTTTTGTGTGCCATCTAGTTAATCTCGAGTACAAACGATACATATTCGTAGCTTTCATCTGTGTTCTCCCTTTAGTTTATGAGACCTGTTGCTGCTAGTTAACCCCAGTCCTACTATTTATGTCGTCTCCTACAAGCACTCATTTACATAAATCTAACTACTAGTTGTCTTCCATGCATGTCAGATATAATTGCACACACTAATATATCCACAAGAACCTCACGGAGCGATGTAAAGGCCAATAAACTTGATGTCAATGATACCCAATATGATGGAACATGTAAAGGCAGTTCTTGAAGACTTGCGAAAGATGATGAATCCTCTTCACCCCACAAGGTCCTTGCTCTAACTTGGCACGTGATATGGGTACAACATGCATATAATGTCTGGAGTGTATCTACTCTGTTGCAATGCCATGTGCTTAGCATGCTGATCATGCATGTAAATATGTCATGCCTTCCTGTTTTTGATACCTATTCCATTCATGATAACATGTTTTCAAATTCAAATCTTGTCATTCTACTCTATCGCAATGCCATCTGCTTAATTTGGACATCATGCTTCGAATATCTTATGCATTGTTATTCATCGGTATGTACTTCATCATCGCCATACCATATTTTTTTACATTGAAGTGCTGTTCTAGTGCTCTGTTGCAATGCCATCTTATTTTCCCAATCATACACGTGTATGTTGCCTTAGTTATTTACATGCGTATTCCGCTAGCATATAGTTTTACATTCAACTAGTGTTTTTTTTCTTTGTGTTGTCTGTCGTATCCCTAGCTCTTACACCATACTCCCTCCGTCCGGATTACATGTTGCGAAATGGATAAAAAGGATGTATCTAGAACTGAAATCGCCTAGACCCATCCATTTTTTTCGGATGGAGGAATACATGTCAATATGTCATGCCTTTCTATTCTTGATACCTATTCCATCTCTCTGTATGCATGTTTTATAATTAAAGCACCATTCTTCTATACAAGGCATGCAAGGGAAGGCGACTATGTTAGAATCTAAAGGGTTACAAACAAGGCCTTTGCAAAAGATCCAAGCGCCGGAGATAATAAACCAACTCCAGTTTTTATAGATCTTGCCCAAAGACAGAGAAACCCAACTCCTCACGATAATAAGCAGATTCCGGTGGCCAAAGAACTAGTCCGCTCGATCGAGCAAAAATATGTCAACTCAATTCTAAGAAGCGTGTGCATATCCTTGCATCATGAAATTTTATAGCATGCTGATCATATTTTCTACATGTTTCTTACCCATCTCTCTTTTAGAAAATAAGCTTATGAGATAGAAGAATTTCTGCAATGGTATCGTTTATGAGGAAAGATTCTTGCAGAATTCTCTGTGCTCCAATGTAGATGTAAGTACCTGTTGTATATCACTATATTTTTACATCATCATGTATTTTGTTAATCGGCATGAATCCAACCTTTATCGATCTAAATTTAGTTGTAGCAAAATGTATGATTAAAGGCCACAATGTTGATTTTGTAAGGAAAACTGCATGGTAGTTTTGCATCTGAGCTGCATGAGTGTACTATCTCATATCGGTGGGTTTGAATACTTTGGTTCTGCAGTGGGTTTTTCAGTGTTTTTTTCTGTGTTGTCTGTCGTATCCTAGCTCTTACATCATACTCCCTCCATCCGGATTAAATGTCGCGGAAATGGATAAAACTGGATGTATCTAGAACTGAAATACGCCTAGACCCGTCCATTTATTTCCGGATGGAGGGAATACATGTCAATATGTCCTGCCTTTCTATTCTTTAGTACCTATTCCATCTCTGCTGTAGCATGTTTTATAACTGAATCACCATTCTTCTATATAAGGCATGCAAGGGGAAGACGTCTATGTTAGAATCTGAAGGGTTACAAACCAGGTCTTTGCAAAAGATCTAAACGTCAGGAGATAATAAAGCAACTCCATTTTTCATAGATACTTCTCCAACACAGAGAAACCCAAGTCCCACTGATAATAAGCAGATTCCAGTGGCCAAAGAACTAGTCCGCTCCAGTCCAGCAAAAGAATGTTAACTCCATTCTAAGAAGCTTGTGCGTATCCTCGCATCATGAAATTTTATA